>JAZFAV010000041.1:0-105670 GCA_037954035.1 Rosalia funebris | reverse complement strand
AAAATGTATTTGACATCAAAGAAGGCACTTGTACTTGTATAGAAAACAAAAGATAGTATAATTTTATTAAATGTCTTCTACTACATATTATTTATAGTCTGATATGTTTCATAGTTACAAGCTTAAACATTTCATGATTCGTGAGGTTTAGAAGTCTCGTTTTTGTCAAGTCAAAAATAAAGTTTCCAAATTAAAATGAACAGTATTTAATCGCTATGAGTCTTTACAAATTAACTGACCATTCGACATTTGGACAACGGTAAACCAAGTTTGTGAACTTAATTTCGAGTAGACCTATTCAACGTAAATCATGTAATAAAATATTAAAACATTTAATGGATTGATTCTGTTCGAAATTAAAGTAATTCAATTAAATTCTTCATGCGGGCGCCTTCCTTCCTCGAGGGTTAATATCCTATTCATTATGTGTTAGATTATTTAATATGTTGCTTTATTGGCATTATTTGCATAAATTTCAAATAAAATAATTATGGAGAACCTGCATAGGCAGCAACAGTAATTACCGCATTTTTAAGGCAGCCGGTCATTAATTGAACTAGTTTTTGTCGGTGAGACTAGCAGGTTAACAAAATGACTGTATATGAAAATAAATTTTATTGCGACATAAGTTAAGGATAAAAAATACACATACAAATGATTAATCCTTTGGGGTTTGGATTTCCTTCATGAATATATGTATGTCTAATTCACTATAATAAATAATAGAAAATTAAATAGAGAGAGATTACTGTATTCCATATCTGGCAATAGATGTGCATATGGTAGCTCATGAATAAAACTATTCCCAAAAAGTGTTTCTAGAAACTTGATCAAAAAGAATTTGTTGATTGAGAATAATAATGATAATAAAGCAGGAGGGGCCGCACACATCCATCTGGCCTTTGGTGAGTAGCGACACCCTTACTCCAGCTGAGGTGCAAAACCGGACCGGCAGCACCAGCGCACCCGGGAGGGGATAACAGATTCCCCTCTAGTGTCGGCCGTGGGCTTACTGGGCTAACTCTCCGGTAAGCCCGAACTTCTGGTTCCAAATGGCAGAAGAGGAGGCCCCCACGATCGACCCCGTTCGGATAGGGGTCATGGGCAAGGTGGTGGGGCTCAAATGGATGGATTGCCTGGAGACGACATACGCCAAAGACATGGACGCTTTGAGTGGACCGAGGAGCTGAGGGACGACCTCCTGCAATGCTATGAAAGCAGTGAGCCCATACGGAGGGGATACATGGCACGTATGCATGTCCTGTGGTGTGAATTACACCCAGAGCATGATGCCTTCACGCCGCAGAATCTGCGTGATTATGTATATTATCTTCGTAGAAAGGGCTATGCGAGGACTGCGCCCCGATTGGCGAATGAGGTAGCTGAAAGGCTGCATAATGAACCAGTTGAGAATGAGTCTTCACCGTTCCACCAATAGTAGAGGGCCTAAGGACCAGAAGGGGGTTACATCGCATAAGACCCCCTAGGCCACAAGACCTGGCCAGAGTGGATGCTGAAGTTCAAGCATCGCTTCCAGAAGGGGCCGACATCTGGCACATAAATTGTGCCATGTACACTGCCGCCGAGAGCTTCACTCATATGGAAAGGAAGAACTCTTCCTCTCCGCGAGAGAGAGCGGTGTGGCGTGTACGGAAGATGGAGGCCAAGATCCAGTCCGCAAGACAACAGGTATCCCGTATCCAATGTGTGATGGACTATACGGCGGCCAATAAGCCTTTTACGCAAGAATTACGGCAAATCGCCGCCAATTTAAGACGCGCCCACCACACACTTAATGAGGTAGTGCTGCGTACCATCAAACAGCACTGCCTTGATAGGATACGGATGTTAGTGACATGCGAAAAGTCACTAGTGAGGCGGGCGCGAAGGCTGGCGGAAAATAATTTGTTCCGCCAAAAACCCTCACGCCTACTCGAACCGCCTCAACCTGTTGTCGAAAATCTACCAACTGTAGATCAGGTGGAAAACTTTTGGAAGGCGCTGTACGAGCAGAAGCTCCCACTCCAAAGAGACACTCCAGCCCTGGCGCACTTTGAAGACTTTTGCGAAGGTCTTCAGCGACCAGAAGAAATGTGAACCCGTTAACCTGAAGAGGTTCGAAGGGCTCTTGCGGGCTCTAAGAACTTTGCTGCTCCAGGTCCCGATGGGATAAATAACTTCTGGTGGAAAAAATTATCTAGTATCCACCGCCATTTAGCCAGAATTTTCACCACCTGGCTAAATGGGGAGCAGCAAATTCCTTCTTGGGTTGTCGAGTGGCGGACCGTGCTAATCCCGAAGACCGGAGATTTATCCAACCCAAAGAACTACCGACCGATAACCTGCTTAAACGCCTGTTACAAGGTGTTTACACGCATCTTGTACACGCGAGTACTCCTAGCAGTTGAGCCGGTTTTCGAGGGGATATACGAACAACGAGGGTCTAAGAGGGGTGTCACTGGCTTTAAGGAGAATCTGTTGATTGACAGATGTATCACGCAGGACTCCGTGCAGTACAAGCGAAACCTTTCCATGGCCTGGATCGACTACCGCAAGGCATTCGATATGACATCGCATGAGCTAATAATTCACTTTCTCCAATGCCTTGTGGTGCCCGGTCCTGTAGTGAGATGCATTCAAGAACTGATGCCGCTCTGGAGGACTCGGTTTACCATAACATCGGGTGATACTAGAGTCCGGACAGAGCCGGTGTCGTTCAGAAGGGGCGTGTTTCAGAGAGATTCCCTTAGCCCCCTTCTGTTTTGCATCTCACTGTTGCCATTGTCCGTGTCCCTCAGGAAAACCCGTGGCTATAACTGCGGCACCCCCGGCTATCGGAGGCATAAGTTTTAGGTCACCCATTTATTTTACATGGATGACCTAAAACTTTATGCCTCCGGAGAAAGGGAATTACGTCAGTCCCTGAGGGTGGTGCAGGAGTACACGCAGACCATCGGGATGGAGTTCGGGTTAGACAAATGTGCACTGGTTCATCTCAAGAGAGGACGAAGCCGGGAATACGTAGAGGATGCGCAGCTCGTAGACGGAAGCATCTTACATCACTTAGATGCCGGAGAGTCGTACGCCTACTTGGGTGTTGAGCAACGCTCCACCCAAGAGGTAGGTGTCGTAAAAAACGCTCTCCGCGACAAGTATCAGCACCGCCTCCGACAGATCTGGTCTTCAGAACTCTCGGGGAAGAACAAGGTGTCTGCAACGAACATGCTTGCCGTTCCGATCCTTGTCTACTCCTTCGGAGTAGTCAAGTGGACACAGGAGAAGCTGCGACAACTCGACGTAGTAACCCGAAAGAGGATGCATCTCAGTAGGAGTTTGCATCCCAGATCGTCCGTTCCACGGATATATCTCCCACGACATCGCGGAGGCCGTGGACTCTTGAGTTTGGAGTGCCTTCATAACAGGATGGTTCTGGACGGAGCCTGTAAAGTTATCAGGAGTTCGGATCCCCTTCTCTGCATGGTCCGAGATCACGAACATGTAGAGATACGAGCGTTTTTATTTAAGGCAGCACGTAGAGCAGCCGATGATCTCGGTCTCGTCTTCGACACCGAACGGGCCAATCACTCCACGTTCCAACTCGGTGACAACCCTGTCACCGAGTTGGAACCCGTTCGGTTAAAAGCCCAAGTCAAAGCTACGGAGCATTTAAGAGCCCTTCAGCTTCACAAGGATAAGTCCATGCACGGGGTCTTCTATAGAAATATGGAAGCCCTGGGCTTATCCGAAAAGCTGACCTTTACTTTCTTAAGGTCAGCCGGGCTAAATTCAGAGACCGAGGGATTCATCATGGCTTGCCAAGATGGTGTATTTAACACGCTCGTCTATCAGAGTCGTGTCATGGGTATAGAGGTCCCTGATGTCAGTTGCAGGCCTGCCGCAGGGCGCCGGAGACATTGATGCATTTACTGTCGGCTTGCCCGGTATATGCAGTCTCGGCCTATATCCATAGACACAAGGCAGCGTTACGGGTGCTTTATTATCATTTAAGGCACTCGTATCAGATAGACGAGACACCAGTGCTGCCTTACGCTCCTATTGGAACTATTCATTTTCCACCGTCAGGCAAATACAAGCCAACAAGCCTGACGTAGTCCTCCTCGACCACCAACTCAGGACAATGTTCGTCATCGAGTTCTCGGCACACGGTGATGGTAACATTGTTTTGAAAGAGGAGAAGAAACAGACAAAATATCGAGATTTAATCTTCGAACTCCGTAGACTCTATCCAGACCATACTGTTAAATTTAAAGTACTGATTATAGGAGCCCTTGGTGGAGCGAGAGATACACTGCTTTCCGAATTAAAGAGCATACCGGCATGCCGAAACTCGGCAGAAATCTTAGCCGGTCGCATGCAGAAGGCCGTAATTCTCGGCTCGCTTCGTCTACTCAAGGCACACGACTCGGCCCAGTAATCACTAACCGAGCGGACGCGAGATGTGATTTCTGGTATTACCAGCGCACCTTCTGTGTGAGTCGGAGCCACAGAAAGGGGCGACTGGCTTTTAGTAAAAAAAAAAACAATATTTACTGTCGGCTTGCCCGGTATATGTAGTCTCGGCCTATATCCATAGACACAACGCAGCGTTACGAGTGCTTTATTATCATTTAAGGCACTCGTATCAGATAGACGAAACACCAGTGCGGCCTTACGCTCCGGGCGATATTGAGTCCGTTGTGGAAAATGAGAAGTACCGAATATATTGGAACTATTCGTTTTCCACCGTCAGGCAAATACAAGCCAACAAGCCTGACGTAGTCCTCCTCGACCACCACTCAGGACAATGTTCATCATCGAGTTCTCGGCATCCGGTGATGGTAACATTGTTTTGAAAGAGGAGGAGAAACGGACAAAATATCGAGATTTAATCTTCGAACTCCGTAGAGTCTATCCAGTCCATACTGTTAAATTTAAGGTACTGATTATAGGAGCCCTTGGTGGAGCGATGCACTGCTTTCCGAATTAAAGAGCATACCGGCATGCCGAAACTCGGCAGATATCTTAGCCGGTCGCATGCAGAAGGCCGTAATTCTCGGCTCGCTTCGTCTACTCAGGGCACACAACTCGGACCAGTAATCACTAACCGAGCGGACGCGAGGAGTGATTGCTGGTATTACCAGCGCACCTTCTGTGTGAGTCGGAGCCGCAGAAAGGGGTGACTGGCTTTTAGAAAAAAAAAAACAATATTAACATAACAATAATAACAATATTATTATTGTTATTATATACATATAATGCCTCACTTGAGAACTTCTGATTGGTATGTAGGAAAAAAAGTGACAACTGACACAATGACTAGTATTCGCCACAACATCTAACATTTTTGAAGTTTAGATTAACATCTTGTTGATATTAAAGTACACAAATTAAGGCTTTACCGCCGTCGACATCAGCAGCATACTTGTGGTATTTCGCTCCTATATAAACTTATCTACTTATCATTATATACGTTTTATCGGATATCTTGATTTCTACCAAAATGGTGTTTTCTTAAATAGTACTTATGAAAAATAATAGGGTAGGAAAACAGTTTTTGAATTTAATATACACTCTTGAAGTTGCCTAGGAATTTCAAGTTACTATAATGACAATTACACTAATTTATCTTAATTTATGGAGTACAAAACCAAACATGGTATTCACTACTTAGAGGCCAACGAAAACATATATCTTCATTTCGCTACAAATGAAGGTATATGTTTTCGTACTTCTACAAATGAAGATATATGTGATTCCATCCTTAGAAATGTTTATAACATTATTAGAATCAAAGTCAGTTATTTCATCTACTATCTGTCTACAAGAAACTTTACATTAGTATTTTAAGCATATATCTAATCATCGACTGGTATGTTTCCCTCATTTCTTATTATAATAAAAATATATTTATAAACTGATTATCTTTATATAATTTTATGTAAATAAAAAGTCTGGATATAAGAAACTGACTTCCATCTCTACAGTCTCCGTCTAGGAAGAGAAAGGAATACATAGAGATGATGATAAACATGCCCACATTCAGGGAGAGGTGCCAAACTACCTCCACTAGCACTCGAGTCCAAGCATGGAGTGACACTCCCAATACAGGACCCACTTCACTACCTCAGGCTACAATATGAATGACATTGTTGTATCCACCTCCATAGGAGAATACAATAAGTCATCCATCCATGTTGTGGAAGCGTAGTAAAATGCTGTACTTTTATTAGCCCCGTATCGATCAACTGACCTGAATGTTCATTGTATTATCTTAGTACTGGTTACCCCATAACAAAATTGGCTGCTGAACTTTTATAAAAATATGCTATTTAATACAAACAAACCAAAACACTATATATACTACACTCGACGCGCGTTTCGCCAACAAAGTTGGCATAATCTGGAGATGATTATAACAATTCAGTTCTAATTATCTCCAGATAATGCCGATTTTGTTCGTCAAACGCGTGTCGAGTGTAGTGTATGGTGTTTTGTGGAAAACTAACTCAGTGTTATCTTTACACCAAAGGTTCCGACCTAGTGCAGTAATAAACAAACCAAATACCTAAAAAAAAATTTAGCAAAAATATAATACTTCTGTATAAACATCTAAACACTATTGAGACCAAACACTTTCCATTTTCATTCAAATAGATAATAAAATATAATTTCACAAGTAATTAGGGACTATCATTAAATGGATCAAATTATCATGACCATTTGCATATAAAACATAAGCGCATGTACGTAAACATCATTTTTAAGTTAAAATCAATGTTTTTAAAACCATGACCCGCTTAAATCATTAACTTCGTTATCAAACACAATAACTAATTTCTGTCTATTGAAAATGAATGAAAACTTCAAAATTATTAAAGATTAGTCGAAATAATGCATTCTATGTTCTATCCAATAGATGTTCTTCTCCGTCAATTTATAAGCTCTCTAAACTTGTGTTTTGTTACCTACAAGAGGTGTAGCAAATGTGCCAATTTGTGTCAGAAGGCAATAACTACATGTTAGATCGAATTCTACATTAAATAGTTTCAATATACATACAGTAGTGAATAAAAACTATTTTCCTGCTAAAGCAAATACGCAAAAGAACGGATTTACTCTTTAATAAATTAGTTTATAAACTGATTGCTATGAAAAAGAAAACTGTAAACTGGGTGAACATATAGTTTAACAGAAAAATGTTAACAACCAGCAGCGCATTAGCTAACAACAGAAACAGTTTTTCACTTTAACGCTATTTATTCAAGTTGATTGATCTAGTAAATTTTATATCGTATTTGCGTAAACTTTCATATATTACAAGCCTTACAGGTGCATTAAACAATGTTAATAAAAATACGTACATTTCTGAAAAACTACATACTCGTACATACATACATACTATTCATTTCATCGTAGAAACGTTCGTTTTTATTTAAAAAAATTCTTTTATATTGCTGATAAACGGAAGAGTCTACTTGAGCGTAGCCTCTACAAGCCCAAGATTATGTTTTGAGATTTTTTATTTTGCAAATAGAGATGAAATAAACTATACATACGTATATATATATATATATATATATATATATATATATATATATATATATATATATATATATACATATACATATATATATATATATATATATATATATATATATATATATACATATATATATATATATATATATATATATATATATATATATATATATATATATATATATATATATATACATATATATATTATTATTATTATTTTGTGTCTTATTTAATATTACTCTTAGAAAAGTAATCCTAGGTATAAGGTGAATCAGAATTGCGTAGTTTAATAGTATCTATATCGTCTTAAAATGTTTGGCTGTAATATAATGGCATTATGACTTATGACTCTTTTGTTCTTAACTATTTTTTTGAAAAAATGCATCATGAAATAGGTCTATACTAATAAAAATGTTTGCTGCAAAAACCTAAAAACAGGGTATATGAGTAAATACGTAATATTAATATTTGCACAGTTATAATACATAAGAATAAATGTTAATCGTCGGAATTTACATACATCGAGTATTGGGGATTTTTCGTTGTTAGCAAATTTTATATTGCGTCACTGAACATAGGCATTAAATCCCGAAAATCAAATACATATGTATATTAGAAGGAAAATATTAAATTAAATTTATAGATTTATTAGATATAAATTTATTTATCATAACCCGATTACGTAACAGCTAGAAGGTATATATTGAAAAATTGTGGAAAGAAAATTTAAAAGGATGGATTCCAGAAGTGGAAAAAATCTCTTATTTTTGGCACCATGCACACGGTATATGTTAATTGCTGCTAATCTCAAAATGGGCGCCAAATTTAAATTTCTGTTTAAAAACGATTGAAATTCTAATAGTGGTAATGAATTACGTCACATGATGACGTCCATTGCTTTTTATTTTGTACGAACATAATATGTTCATACGAAATGCGTTCGTTTGATATACATATTATGTATATCAAAATATCATTTCCATAGACCATCTTTATATTAATAACTACACGCAACGCGTCCGTCGGCTAGAAACAATAGGCTAGAAACAATAGAATTAACTGTTTATAGGTAAATTTAGATTTAAATTTTAAACATGGAATTAAACATGAAATGAGCTAAAGCAAGACAGATTTTTTAATAAACCGCCAATACCACGTGTTCCTTTAGGACGCAAACTCGGAATATGTAGATGCGAAAAGCAGACGTTACTTACGAGTATTTAGTTGAATTTCCCATATTGTGGTGTTCGACTATTATTTGCTTTTCCAGATTTTTATTCTGACTTCAGGCGAATAATAACGACAAAATAGTATAAATAAATAGATAGAGACTAAAGACTTATTATATACTATAATAACAAGTATAACTGCGGTTATTACAGTTATTTGGTGTAATATTTAGTTGTAAATAGTAACTATTAAAAAAATGAATATTTAGTTTAGATTATATAATTAACACATCTAATTGTGTATAATCTTGAACATTTTGAACATTTAGTGCAAATCAATTTTCTTGTTTTACTTTGTTGTACAAAAAGAGAAGAGAATTATTTTAAATGACATTAACAAAAATGGGTATTCCATTAAAATAACATAGATGACGTAATAATTTCTAAAACCAGAGCTAGAAAAAAATAATAATAACTCTCAAAGTGGAATTATCCAATATATCTTTTGGCATGTCCGAGTAATTAAAAAAAGAACAGTACCAATTTTATCGAATTTATACATTACCTTTCACACTCATTGTACGTGTGTCATAAACAGACATTTATTGAATATTATTTTATTATTTTATGAATAAAAGTAGACTTTATGATAGCATGTATGTAAAATAATGAGAACTATTATAAACTACACACACCGTCAAAAGTCTTGGACCCCCGATGTTTAGTATTAGTAAATATATTTTTTTTAAATATTGTATTTGTTTTTCAAAGTATGTTTTTTCTAAATGTATTTTTTTTTGTAATACAGGAATAATTTTTAAAAATTTAGTCAATTAAAAAACGAGAACAAAAATTGCATAATTTTTAAGTAAATTTATTATAACAGAAATTAACAAAACGTATTTTTTAACAAAGTAAACTACAACTTAATAGTCAGTATGGCCTCCTCTGCTTCTCGGCAACATATTGACATGCCTGTGCATTGAAATAATCAAACGGTTGATAATTTCTTGAGGAATATTGTTCCATTCCTCTATTGATGCTGCAGCTAATTCTTCCGCGTGGGGTGGATTCATGTTTTTGTGAATTGCTCTAGAAACAAAATCCCATATATTCTCAATGGGATTCATATCTGGGGAATTAGCTGACCAATCTAATCCGGTAATATATCCCTGTTCAAGTGCCTCTTGAACCGTTCTTGCACGATGTGGTCTCGCATTGTCGTCCAAGAAGATGAAATTATCACCTAATTGGTCGCGTATGGGATAAATAATGGACCTGATAACACTTTCATTATAAACTTGACTTGTCATATTCTGATTTATGGAAATTAACAGCGCACGGCGATTGAACATTATTCCTCCCCAAAACACTACTGTCCCACTACTGTAGGAAGCAACCTCAGGGGTAACATTTAGTATCTCTTGACGACCTGGCTCTCTCCAAGCCCTTTGCCTATTCTCATCACTCACTAGTCCAATTCTGGTTTCATCTGTGAATAAGACCCATCGTCACTGCTGCAAAAGCCAGTCACATTCCGGTGCTCACTGAAAGCAGGCAGCTCGATGTCGTGGAAGTAGAGTCGGTACCCTTAAAGGCCTTCTTGCAGGTAAATTTGCATGATGGAGTCTTCATCGAACTATAGAGGTCAATATAACAAGGCGAAACGTACCTTGAAAGTGAGCCTTGAGAGCTGGAGCTGAAGCATTTCAGTGTCTACGGGCATATTGAACCAAATACTGATCCTGCCGTTCATTTGACACTCGAGGCCAACCACTACGTGGTTTTCTCTCCACTTTCCCTAACTCTTGATACCTATGCACTACTCGCACAACAAAAAATCTAGGAATGATTAACATCTCGGATATCTGATGATTGGAATGTCCAGCATCATGCAAAGCAATAATTCTTGCCCTATTAAATGTATAAACCTTACGTCCTGGCATTATAACGAAAGAAAAGTATCAAATTTACTTTGCTAAATATGCAATAAAACTGACAAATATTTAAAAAAAAATTGTAACTAATCAACAATATTTTATCTAGCAATTTATTTTATCTTGTTTGAAAGCTAAATAACTCACCTTTATTGCTTAGCAACGAAAACAAAATAAACATAGTTGAAATCTGTAATATACGGGAGGTCCAGGATTTTTGACGGTGTGGGTATATCAATACGAATATATTATAAAAAACTTAGACGTAAATAAATATATATTTTTAATATAAAATGAAACTAAAATAACTGAATCTGTAATGTGCGCCATCTCTGATATAGTAGCTGAACTAATTATACCATCGAAACAAAGGCAGGGTATGTAAAACGGCTATATAATGTCAACAAATTGTAGCGGGAATACAAGCTAGTTTCTGAAGATTATGACCTCCTAAAATACGTTATCGAGTAGTACTTTTCAGGATTGCAGATAAAGGTTTAAGGCAGGAGGTGGCATGAAGAAATTTTCAAACAAATGTGTCTGTGATATTTTATACGATTTTGTTGTTCAAACTATAAATGCTATTATCTCGTTTATAAACCAATATTACGCTATAAAAAATTGGTGAGCTCCTTCTTTGTAACATTCTTAAAAGATTTCATCGAAAAATGAACGATATTGTTCTTGTAACATAAATCAATATGATACAAATAAAGTACAAGTGGCGCCATCCTATATCACTGCGACAGAATTCCCCTCTTAATCGTTTGTATTAAATAAAGAATTAGTCTTCATTACAACTCGTATTTGAATTTTTCATCGCTAATTCTATTTGATATTGGTATATAGATATCATATGCTAGTCTAATCACGCAGTATTCACACCGTGAATACAACAAATATTCTTAGGGATAGGACTCAAATACAACTGTATTTGAATTAACACTAACTTAGCTTTCCACAAAGCACCAAAACACTATACACTACACTCGACGCGCGTTTCATCAACAAAGTTCATCATCAAAGGCATCATCTGGAGATGATTAAAACTAATCTTATGCTAACAATGTATCCTATTTATATCTAAATTATTGCTGTGCTCAGTGAGTCCTGACCGTCACGGTTGCGGCTCACTATACTACGACCGTCACGGTTGCGGCTCAGTGAGTCCTGAGTAACTAACCAATAAAGTGGGCTATGTGCAATAGGCCCTCTGTCACTATTCATACTATTTTTACATTTTTGTAAACTTTCAAGTGCATCTAGCTATTTAGCATTTGTTACATTCCTAATTAATCTTAAATTCCTAATATCTATCTTATGGTTGTTCTCGAAAGCATGTTGCACAACACTAGACTTATCTGTTCTACCATATTTGAGATGTGCTATGTGCTCTTTGAGCCTGCTTTGAATAGATGGTCAGGTCTGTACAACGTACCATTTCATTTGTCACATTCCATTCACGTATCATTTGTCCACAGCGTCATTTGTGTTACTCTTATATTTTGGATTGCCTAAAAGTTCTTTTAATTTATTTCTTGACGAATGAACCATTTTTATATCTTACTAATACCGCGGGTGAATCGAGGATCATAAGGAATAGATACATATTTTTCTTGATGTTCCCTTTTAGTTTGAAAGGTCGAGGAATTTCGAAGTGTTCTTTAAATCTACGTTTTCTAATAATGTTTTCAACTGTACCAACAGAATGTCCATTATACTCAGCTACATCCTTGTTTAGCGCTTTTTCTTTTTCAAACCTATCTTTATTGAGAGGGAAGCTTAGTAGACGATGGACTAGAAAATTGAGACTCGCCATTTTGTGTTGAACACAATGGTGAGAATCATTAGAGATATATCTGAGAGTACTGGTGTCTTTTCTGTATATATATGTATCAAGTTCTAACTAACTTTCCCTATTTCTAATAACTAATATATATATATATATATATATATATATATATATATATATATATATATATATATATATATATATATATATATATAAATGGTAGTTGTTCATTGGTTTCAACTTCGTATGTGAATTATACTGACGCGAAACGGTTATTTAATTTGGAAACGAAGTTATCAATGTTCATAACTTTAATGTCAAATACTGCGAAGACGTCATCCACATACCTAAGTCAAATCCTAGGGAAGTACTCCATATCTGCTTTTGCTTCTGTTTCAAATCTATTCATGAAGAGACTGGCAATGAAAGGTGACAACGAGTTACCCATGGCTGTCCCTTCATGTTGTTCAAAGAAACCATTATTAATTTAATCATGCAAGTTTTTCTAAGTTCAATATATTATATACCTTTACTATATCTGGGCTAAGACTATTTTGTTCCAGTAAATCCCTACGGTAGTCAAAAGTTTGTGGTATCGAAACATTTGGAAATAATGAGCATACGCCAAAGGAAATCAAAATTCCACACCCTATTGCAACTGAATACCTTTTATCTTATTAATGAAATCATTGGAATTCATTACTGAGAAACTGGGTGATGTATTGGGTAAACTGCCGAATTTCTTATTTAACCATTTTGATACGTGGTAAGTCGGCAATCCAATTGCAGACACAATAGGACGCTTCGATTTACCTGGTTTATGTATCTTAGGCAAGCAGTACAGTCTTGATGTACTTGGATTAGATACATGCAACTTTTTTTCTGAGAGCTGGAGTAATGAGGTTGTTACAAGATTTGAGAGTATTTCTCACTTCAGTGATCATTTTTGGCAATGGATTTCTGGGAAGTTTTTTATAAGGACCGTTACTAATCATGTTGTCTACCGTTTCATAATAGTCCTTTTTATCCAATATAACGACCTTATTACCTTTATCAGCTTTTAAATAAAAACAGTCATTTTCTCGCAATCGTTTGATAATTTTTCTGTTCTTCATGGATTTTGACATTGTGTTTATAGTATTTGTGAAGATTTGGTTCCTGTAAGCCCTGCAATTAAATCGTCGACTAACCACCTATCGAAATGGGTAACAAAGGAATTCGAAAGATTACCCAATACATCAACCAGTTTATCAGTAATGAATTCCAATGATTTCGTTAATAAGATAAAAGATATTCAGTTGCAAGAGGGTGAAATTTGACGTATGCTCATTATTTCCAAATGTTCCGATACCACAAACTTTGGACTACCTTAGGGATTTAGTGGAACAAAATAATCTTAGTCCAGATATTGTAAAAGAATATATTGACCTCACAAAAATTTGCATGAAACGGAATTGTTTCCAATTTAATAATGGATTCTTTGAACAACATGAAGGGACAACCATAGGAATCTCGTTATCACCAGTCTCTTCATGAATAGATTTGAAACAGAAGCAAAAGAAGAAATGGAGTACGTCTCTAGGGTTTGGCTTAGGTATGTGGATGACGTGTTCGCAGTATTTGACACAAAAGTTGTGAACATTGATAACTTCGTTTCCAAATTATATAACCGTTTCGCGTCAGTAAAATTCACATACGCTTTCATTCATTTAACATAAGTTGAAACCAATGAGTAACTACCATTTTTAGATGTCTTAGTTATTAGAAATAGCGAAAGTAAGTTAAAATATGATATATATAGAAAAGACACCAATACTCACAGATATATCCCTAAAGATTCTCACCATTGTGTTTAACACAAAATGACGAGCCCTGGTTTTCTAGTCCAGCGCCTACTAAGCTTCCCTCTCAATAAAGACAGGTTTGAAAAAGAAAAATCGCTAATCAAGGATGTAGCTGAGTATAATGGATATTCTGTTGGTACAGTTGAAAAAATGATTAGGAAACGTAGATTTAAAGAAACACTTCGAAATTCCTCGACCTTTCAAACTAAAAGGGGACATCCAGAAAAATATGTATCTATTCCTTATGATCATCGATTCACCCACGGTATTAGTAAGATTTTTAAAGATATAGGATGACGGTGGTTGATTCGTCAAAAAATAAATTAAAAGAACTTTTAGGCAATCCAAAAGATAAAATTAACACAAATGACAAGTCGGGGATTTACGAAATCAGCTGTAACGACGGTAATTAAAGGTACGTTGGACAGACCAGACGGTATATTCAAAGAGCACATGGCGCATCTCAAATATGGTAGAACAGATAAGTCTAGTGTTGCGCAACATGCTTTCGAGAACAACCATAAGATACATATTAGAAACTTAAGATTAATTAGGAATGTAACAAATGCTAGACAGCTGCATTTGAAAGTTTGGAGATTGAAAAATGTAAAAATAGTATGAATAGTGACAGAGGGCCTATTCCACATAGCCCACTTTATTGGTTAGTTACTCACGACTCACTGAGTCGCAGCCGTGACAGTCGTAGTTCAATGAGCAGCAACCGTGACGGTCAGGACTCGCAGAGCCACAGCAATAATTTAGGTATAAATAGGATACATTGTTAGTATAAGATTAGTTTTAATCATCTCTAGATGATCACAACTTTGTTGACGAAACGCGCGTCGAGTGTTAATGTATAGTGTTTTGGTGTTTTGTGGAAAACTAAGTTAGTGTTATCTTCACACCAAAGGTTCTAACCTAGTCCAGTGTATTTGAGTTCACAGCTATGAATACGAATATATTTGTCTTTATAGGTGTGAATACGAGTATATTCGTATTTACTGTGATGAATTTGAATATGTTCGTATAAACCTTTGAATACAAATATATTCGTATTCACACGACTTCATATTCACAGGTGTGACTATGAATATATTCGTATTTAAAAGTATGTATATAAATATATTTGTATTCATATTCATAGAAAAAGATTTTGAATACATTTGTATTCGTATTTACGATTAGGAATATCCCATCCCTGGTCAAAAACAACAAGCAGGTAGTGCATTGAAGTGCATTGACAAGTTTAGGTGAAAGACAAAAATGGAATTTCCACCACCGGACAAGTATTTTCACTGCAGAGCTCTATGCGATATTAAAGGCATTTTACAGAACATCTCAATAATATATAAATTTTGATAATGTCTATAAAGTTAACAGGTCAACTTTTGCGAATAGATCTCGCAATAGCATAAACATTTGCCGTTTTTTAGTCGTTAATTAATCGTGAAAAAACAAATTTTGTCGCTTTTTATTTATTTACTTTTTTAATATGCTTTTTTAATAATTGATGTGTCCTGCTAGCTTCATATGAAGTTAGGTCACAAAAATAAAAAATTTATAATGAAACAGTGAGGTATATAGTTTATAAGTTGCCGTTCTTTTGTCGTCGAAGAATGAGAATTTATTTTTTCGAATATAAATTCCCACAAGCGAAAACAAAGGCTCCAGATAGACTTGTAAATGAAAATAAAATAAAAAGCTAAGGTATTTTGCGTTGAAATTTGAGAATGAAGTTATTCAAACCAAAATTTAGTTATACTAGCGACTGAAGAGGCTGCCTTGCTGAAATTCTGTGGATCGTTTATTTGTCAATAGAAAATTTCTGAAAAAATCGTACTCTTCACTATTCAATGGATATGTCAAACGGCATTTTCTCAAGCCGGAAACGATTCCAAAAACAGTCCTAATATTGAACAGTTTTCCCGCGCCGCGCCGGCGCCGCGAAGTTACAACATTTCGTTTGTGTAACTTTTCCGCGCATGTCAGTTAAACAGTAACTTAGCGCACCTAAATTTTAGTAATTCTCAAGTTTCAACGACGAAATACCTTAGCTTTTTATATTATTTTCATTTACAAGCCTATCTGGAGGCTGCGTTTTCGCTTGAGGAAATTTATATTCGAAAAATTGTATTTTCCGTTTATAAAACGAATCCTACAATATTTTCCTTATAGCCATTCTTCAATGCCAAAAAAACGGCTAATTTTAAGCTACCTCACTTGCATTATTAATTTTTTATTTATGTGACCCGATAACTTCACATGAAGTTAGGACACCCCACATTAAAAAAAATTAAAAAGCGGCAGATTTTTTTCTTTCACGATTAATTAACGACTAAAAAACTAAAAAATGTTTATGCTATTGCGAGACCGAAATGCAAAAGTTGACCTACTAACTTTATGGACATATTTTGATATTGATTCCCTAAGCGCTATGCAAGCGCTATACAAAATAGGTTTACCTTTAACCCACTGGTGAAAAATGTTCTCAATATAAGTGAGCAGCTACAAAACATGGGTAAAAAGTGTATTCTGTACTGGATACCCAGTCATGTAGGGAATAACCGGCAACGATTAGTACACCAGGCTGTGAAGAATGCAACAAATGATGAGCCAGATGATCGTATAAAGATTCTTTCATATGACATAAAAGGCATATATTAGAAATCAACTCCTTAATGGAAAACTGACTAAAACAGAATAGACAAAACTCAAAATCATTAAATCAAAAGTAGAACGAAGAGATGATAAAGTGAAAATCAGTTTTAGATTAGGACATACTGGGGTCACACATTCCCATCTACTACAAGGAATAGAACAACCCAAAGGTCTGAGATATCAAGCTATTACTATGCTATTTACAGTTAACGA
Organism: Rosalia funebris; assembly: GCA_037954035.1. NCBI lineage: Eukaryota > Metazoa > Arthropoda > Insecta > Coleoptera > Cerambycidae > Rosalia > Rosalia funebris. The sequence goes on along the minus strand of JAZFAV010000041.1, from coordinate 88,518 downwards.
TAAACAATATATTACTACCATATAGGGAATATGAAAACGCCTACAATACAAACGAGTTACCAACCATATCAAAAAGATTTGTAACAGATATATTAAAAGTAATACAGTGTCTTACAGATACAAGCCTACTGTATAGAATATGAAAAAATTATTCGTCGACGCCACTATATAAAATATGTGTATATATAGATATTCCATATTGATTTATAACTGATATGTTTCTGTGATACAATTAAACACAGTTGAATAACACACATTTTTCTCAGTGTCAGTGTCAAACATATTCACGTTTTTAATGTACATACAATATTTTATTCATATTCATATTGCATTTATTATAATTATTATTATAGTCATATTACTTCCTGTTAATATAGCTATGATACTCCATATAATAATTTATAATTAACAGTAACTGAAACCAACAAATTAAAATTATAAGCAGAATGATGAGGAAAAATGAGTTGCTGTATTGCAAAAATAATGCACAATGTGTAGTAACAGTAGTAACTTTTACAGTAGTAAAATCTCAAACTATCATATCTGAAGCATACCGACTGATATAACTTTATAATAAAGAGAACTCTGATAAAGAGCACAGAGTACGTGTTTCCATGATACCAACAGGGCACATTATCTCGCTGGCTACAGAACGTGAATAATTCGTTATTAAACTACACATTTAGCCTGCAGCGTTAGGTTTCATACCACGCATACACCACTATGTGATAACATGTGTTGCCGTTATATTAAATCCAAAATTTTTGCAACGTTTACTTACAATATTAATCAAACTAATGTGTTTGTTTCATAAGTATTATTAATTGAATTGGTAATTTCGCATGTATATAATACTGGTCGTCTAGAATTTTTTATTATTTGAAATATTCCCCATAATGTCTTGAGTGTACCTACCCAAGAAAACAAATCTAGAAAATCGAGTTCAACGCAACCATTTATAAACGAAGGATGACAACAACTCGTAACTAAGCTGTAATATTACGCTTTAATATATTTTACATTTTTCCAGCCAGTGGGCAGACAAAAATTAACAGACCTAATTGGCACATAATTGATGCAGCGACCGTATTATGTTCACGGGAGCGTAATAACAATAATTACGCCATAACATATTAACGATTCCTTGTTAACACCTTGAATTGCAAATTGTATTCATAATACTTTTCAATACTTTATACTGTTTCTATTTCAAGAGTTATAGGAAAATATTTTTAAATTACCGAAAGAAATTATGTGAAATAATAAAGAACAGTTTATTCCAGATTTATGCACTTTTACTCTAACGAAAGTATTGCACACCTACAAAATAATGTTTTGGTATTCGATTTTCCAACGATATGGAGAACTCAACACTATTGTTGTATTAGAAAAACACTATTGTTGGTATTAGAAAATAGTCAAAACCGACAAAAAAAAAAAATCGAGGAAAAAATAGAAAATAGACAAAACTATCACACTAATACAATATTTATGAGTATTACATATATTTCAAGTTACTGTTTCTGTTTGGTCAGTTTGTATATATATATATATATATATATATATATATATATATATATATATATATATATATATATATATATATATATATATATATATATATGTATATATATATGTATATATATGTACTATATATGTACTATATATATATATATATATATATATATATATATATATATATATATATATATATATGTACATTTATGTACAAATGTATGTACTGACAAATATATGTACTATTAGAGCTTCTAAAGTGATTTAATAGTACATTCTAATAATTAGTGTGTTTTACTATATAGTTATGCGCTGAGTAGTATAATTGTCGTTTATTTTACTTTTAAAACTGAAAAAAACTATTCCTTTTCCAATATTATGGAACTTGAAATATTATTAGGGACCATTCGACGTTATTCAGGTAATAGTAAATTAAGGGGGAGTGATCGGCTCTTTATAACAATAACACTGGCAAAATTACACCTTCTCCAAAACAAACAAAATTATTCCGGGTGCATACACACCCATACGGTGTGTATGCATCATATAATCACGTTGCGGGGAGTTTGAGTGACACTTCATATCATTCATAGAGGATTCTCGATACGATCTGACAGTTTTTATCTGACAGCAATAAAAAACCTAATCGGTCGCTAAAGCTACTGTCGGACAGCCAACGATACACAATTTGAACATTTAATTTAGTTAACTTTTTAAATAATCATTGCCATCGAATTTAGTATTTTGAAATTGCAAAATCGTTTTTCTTCATTTTTGTTAACCTATACTCACACTAATTTAATTATTACCGTAGCGTGTGTAAAACAATGTGCTCTTTCACATTACGTAATAAAAAGGGGCGCTCCATAAAAAAAAAATATTGATGACGAATCACTCTGTTAGTTTGTATGTATTCATTATATTTTACAAGAACGTACAACAAAAAATAAAATTTTTCGAGTCCGAAAGTTTTCTCCAAAAATTCATTGAATTTTTATTATTCATTACTTTACGAATACACTGTATAAATATTGTTATGACGTCATAACGTCAGTTTTTAAAATTAAAGAAAGTTATTGAAAATTTTGTTATACTGTGAAAAATTTCGCATATTTTTTTTTAATTACAATGCGGGTATGTTGGAATAATTAATCTTATTTTAAAGATACGTTTTACTTAACACTATAGAACGAGATAATAAAATGAGATTCTTGCATTTTGACAATAATCCAAACGAAAATAAAATAGATTTAAATCTTTCAATTCATTATATTAAAAATTGTTGTTTTAAGATATCCTCATAGGAAATAATAAAGCACAGTAAATTTAGATGATCTTGTGGGCTATTTTGTATCGAGTCTGTTTCCAATAGATATTTTTGGGGCTTTATAATGCGGAAGATGTCACTAAACTGTTTTTGTTTGGAATTAGATTATTCTCCTACATTGCAAAATATTATTTGCATGTTACTGTTTATTTAAAAGAGTACGATATTAATTAAAGTAATAATGTTTGATATATAGTATTATTTAATTAAAATTAAAAGTATGCATTGATTGATTCCAAAAAAATATTATGTATCAGTAGAGGACAAAATTACCTTAGGTATATTGATGGATAAAATGGGTTGCAACCCTACGCAATTATAAACAAACAAAAATAATAGTAGTAAGAAAATATTTTGACAAGGGCGTGTCAAATAATTTTCACTGACAGTTGTAGGAAACAAAATCAACGTTTATCGTTTTCCATACAACAAAATGGATATTAATGCTAAAAAATATGTTCGTTACGTCCTCCGCGCACTGTATAATGATCTGTGTATCGGCATATATGCATACATATTTAATATATAAAAAAACTTATAAATCTGTTTAAAAATAATTGTTTGGGTTGTTTGTTGAAATTAAACTTATTTCAATTCACTAAGTTGTGGTTGTAATTGAATATGTTACTACTTAATGTTAACGTAGTTGAAAACAAAATTATAGTAGATTTATAACATCTAAAATTAATTTGAAGTAATATAAATGATGATCACGTACATGGACGTCCTGAAAATACCCGCGAATGAACCTTGGACTTGTCGCCAAAAAAACTCAAGGTAGTTTAAAACGATTTGAAACATGGACAAATTATATTTCATGCTTCAGTTAATAAATTAAATTAGATACTGAAGTTGTCAGTAAAATTAAAAACTTGCTTTGCAATCAAGTATTCGTTGTATTAAATGTGGCAGCAGCTTGCGGTATATTTTTTGGAATCGTCGATTCTGTGGGCACGTTTATTTTGCCAAATTTCCCGTTTAAACATTTCTCTATAAATTCTTTAAACTGGGATTATTTAGTTGGGTCCACGGGATATTACACTTAACCATGAATTTAACCAATTCGCTGTAAAACGGCGTGCGTCTTTCACAAGCACTGCTCTGTCCAATAGCCGCGGTTTTATGTTTTTTGGAACATCAGTGTCTACCAACATCTGATTTGCGGGTATACGCTATGTATGTATCACAATGGGAACACCGTAATTCACTACCGCAATTTAACACCAACCCGGGAAATTCCTTTATCCAACGCTGTATTGTCGCAAGGGATGGATTTGGTCGAGACATTTTAAAATACATACTTATTATCAAATTGCCCCATGCACTGTAACTCTTTGTATGTAATACCGGACGCAAATCAAAATACTACGATAGTCCCGAGTTGCGTACAAACACACACTACTCTCAAATATCACAATAACTGATCGGATGGCATCAGTCATCGGTGATCCCCGCAGATATTTCTTTTGCCCCGCCCTCGCATATCTTTACTATTAACACATAGCGCAATGCACCTCCGACAACACTTTCAATATTTCTAGTGAGACAAATAGAACAGCAGGTAGCAGGCAATCAATGAATAAATGTTATTTAATATAAAATTGTTGGTTGATGTCCTATTAATTTATACAAACAGTTAATTTACCTTACAAAAAAAAAATGAGCCACAGTGTGGACAAGCTACTGTCATGAAATGTATTATAAGATATTTCTTTACGGTGTTTCTAATACATATATATTTCTAATCTACATATTTCAGAACACGTATAAGACTCTGAAATGTCCGCTTTAAAATCCGGGGTATACTAATCATATACTACTACGCTGTCATATCCTTGGAACTGGAAGATTCTTTTATTTAGTTTATATTTAGGAGTTAGATGTGGTATCACAGAGTTATACCATAGGTACTAGAGTGAGAGTGGTTATATTAGTGGCATTGTTAAGATGTTTTATTTCAGTCTTTAAAACTATCATATATTAGAATATGAGAGTAATGGAAAGTGAAAATGATAATTGATAAAATCTAAAACGTTTGTCCCAATAAGATAACATAGGACATCTCGTGGAAACATGGACGGAAAATAAAAAAAATGTATTACGAAAAGCAGCCGATTAACAATTATGAAACTTACACATATCATAAGTATTGTTATTGCTATTGCACCTGGTTCTGAAGGACAGCTTTGTTATCTCTTGTCAATTTGCACACACTAAAATAACCCCTGGCCATTCTCATATTGAATTTAAATATTTTGGTATATATTTATCTATTTCTGTGCCACTGATGTAACACCGAAAGATATATACGTATTTTGTTACAAATGAATAAAACACACACATTTTGGACTTCACACGAAATGAACACCCCGAAGAAGTAAAGTGCGTCATAGCGCCTATTACGATAAGTCCCACTCGGAATCCAACAAGTTTAATTGGCAGGGAACCTTTATCCTGACAAGGTCCTGCTTAAAGTCGATCCATGAGGGCCACCCACCTGTTGCCCTATCCTGGAGGCGGCCTACAACTCATCCGCCCGCCGCCGAGGCGTGAAGTTGTTCCTTGCTCTCGTCGCAATAACCGCTTCATTCATGATGTCAAAGTCTACACAACCAGTGCACTTACCAGTCCATTATCTGGTCACAATTCATTTAGCGTTTACGTCACTGACATCCGTTTCTCTCTTGTGACGGAATCTAGAAGGCGTAGTGCCAAGAGACAAGACGCAAGATGATGCATAACTGCATAATACATAGCTGTTATCATGACAAATATTATGACGCACTTTACTTCTTCGGGGTGTTCATTTCGTGTGAAGTCCAAAATGTGTGTGTTTTATTCATTTGTAACAAAATACGTATATATCTTTCGGTGTTACATCAGTGGCACAGAAATAGATAAATATATACCAAAATATTTAAATTCAATATGAGAATGGCCAGGGGTTATTTTAGTGTGTGCAAATTGACAAGAGATAACAAAGCTGTCCTTCAGAACCAGGTGCAATAGCAATAACAATACTTATGATATGTGTAAGTTTCATAATTGTTAATCGGCTGCTTTTCGTAATACATTTTTTTTATTTTCCGTCCATGTTTCCACGAGATGTCCTATGTTATCTTATTGGGACAAACGTTTTAGATTTTATCAATTATCATTTTCACTTTCCATTACTCTCATATTCTAATATATGATAGTTTTAAAGACTGAAATAAAACATCTTAACAATGCCACTAATATAACCACTCTCACTCTAGTACCTATGGTATAACTCTGTGATACCACATCTAACTCCTAAATATAAACTAAATAAAAGAATCTTCCAGTTCCAAGGATATGACAGCGTAGTAGTATATGATTAGTATACCCCGGATTTTAAAGCGGACATTTCAGAGTCTTATACGTGTTCTGAAATATGTAGATTAGAAATATATATGTATTAGAAACACCGTAAAGAAATATCTTATAATACATTTCATGACAGTAGCTTGTCCACACTGTGGCTCATTTTTTTTTTGTAAGGTAAATTAACTGTTTGTATAAATTAATAGGACATCAACCAACAATTTTATATTAAATAACATTTATTCATTGATTGCCTGCTACCTGCTGTTCTATTTGTCTCACTAGAAATATTGAAAGTGTTGTCGGAGGTGCATTGCGCTATGTGTTAATAGTAAAGATATGCGAGGGCGGGGCAAAAGAAATATCTGCGGGGATCACCGATGACTGATGCCATCCGATCAGTTATTGTGATATTTGAGAGTAGTGTGTGTTTGTACGCAACTCGGGACTATCGTAGTATTTTGATTTGCGTCCGGTATTACATACAAAGAGTTACAGTGCATGGGGCAATTTGATAATAAGTATGTATTTTAAAATGTCTCGACCAAATCCATCCCTTGCGACAATACAGCGTTGGATAAAGGAATTTCCCGGGTTGGTGTTAAATTGCGGTAGTGAATTACGGTGTTCCCATTGTGATACATACATAGCGTATACCCGCAAATCAGATGTTGGTAGACACTGATGTTCCAAAAAACATAAAACCGCGGCTATTGGACAGAGCAGTGCTTGTGAAAGACGCACGCCGTTTTACAGCGAATTGGTTAAATTCATGGTTAAGTGTAATATCCCGTGGACCCAACTAAATAATCCCAGTTTAAAGAATTTATAGAGAAATGTTTAAACGGGAAATTTGGCAAAATAAACGTGCCCACAGAATCGACGATTCCAAAAAATATACCGCAAGCTGCTGCCACATTTAATACAACGAATACTTGATTGCAAAGCAAGTTTTTAATTTTACTGACAACTTCAGTATCTAATTTAATTTATTAACTGAAGCATGAAATATAATTTGTCCATGTTTCAAATCGTTTTAAACTACCTTGAGTTTTTTTGGCGACAAGTCCAAGGTTCATTCGCGGGTATTTTCAGGACGTCCATGTACGTGATCATCATTTATATTACTTCAAATTAATTTTAGATGTTATAAATCTACTATAATTTTGTTTTCAACTACGTTAACATTAAGTAGTAACATATTCAATTACAACCACAACTTAGTGAATTGAAATAAGTTTAATTTCAACAAACAACCCAAACAATTATTTTTAAACAGATTTATAAGTTTTTTTATATATTAAATATGTATGCATATATGCCGATACACAGATCATTATACAGTGCGCGGAGGACGTAACGAACATATTTTTTAGCATTAATATCCATTTTGTTGTATGGAAAACGATAAACGTTGATTTTGTTTCCTACAACTGTCAGTGAAAATTATTTGACACGCCCTTGTCAAAATATTTTCTTACTACTATTATTTTTGTTTGTTTATAATTGCGTAGGGTTGCAACCCATTTTATCCATCAATATACCTAAGGTAATTTTGTCCTCTACTGATACATAATATTTTTTTGGAATCAATCAATGCATACTTTTAATTTTAATTAAATAATACTATATATCAAACATTATTACTTTAATTAATATCGTACTCTTTTAAATAAACAGTAACATGCAAATAATATTTTGCAATGTAGGAGAATAATCTAATTCCAAACAAAAACAGTTTAGTGACATCTTCCGCATTATAAAGCCCCAAAAATATCTATTGGAAACAGACTCGATACAAAATAGCCCACAAGATCATCTAAATTTACTGTGCTTTATTATTTCCTATGAGGATATCTTAAAACAACAATTTTTAATATAATGAATTGAAAGATTTAAATCTATTTTATTTTCGTTTGGATTATTGTCAAAATGCAAGAATCTCATTTTATTATCTCGTTCTATAGTGTTAAGTAAAACGTATCTTTAAAATAAGATTAATTATTCCAACATACCCGCATTGTAATTAAAAAAAAATATGCGAAATTTTTCACAGTATAACAAAATTTTCAATAACTTTCTTTAATTTTAAAAACTGACGTTATGACGTCATAACAATATTTATACAGTGTATTCGTAAAGTAATGAATAATAAAAATTCAATGAATTTTTGGAGAAAACTTTCGGACTCGAAAAATTTTATTTTTTGTTGTACGTTCTTGTAAAATATAATGAATACATACAAACTAACAGAGTGATTCGTCATCAATATTTTTTTTTTATGGAGCGCCCCTTTTTATTACGTAATGTGAAAGAGCACATTGTTTTACACACGCTACGGTAATAATTAAATTAGTGTGAGTATAGGTTAACAAAAATGAAGAAAAACGATTTTGCAATTTCAAAATACTAAATTCGATGGCAATGATTATTTAAAAAGTTAACTAAATTAAATGTTCAAATTGTGTATCGTTGGCTGTCCGACAGTAGCTTTAGCGACCGATTAGGTTTTTTATTGCTGTCAGATAAAAACTGTCAGATCGTATCGAGAATCCTCTATGAATGATATGAAGTGTCACTCAAACTCCCCGCAACGTGATTATATGATGCATACACACCGTATGGGTGTGTATGCACCCGGAATAATTTTGGGTCTCTATTTCTTTGGCATGAACCTAACTGGTGATTAGATTTTCTTCGAAACGACCTTATTCCTGCACTAATACTTTATATCCAAACGTAGAGGAACCTAGTCTTCCAATAAATTACTGTTTCATTTAACAAGATGATGTACCTCCCTATTATGCAGCAATTGTTCGTGCTTATTTAGTTGATATGTTGCCGAATCGTTGGATAGTGAGAAGGGGACCGACTGAGTGGCCAGACAAATCGCCAGATGTGATACTGGCTTACTTTGGATTACGTTTGGGGCTCGATTGGACCCTAGATTACTCTTTGTATGTATATTTAAAAAGCAAAGTATACATTGCTAGGCCGGAAAATTTAGAAAGTGTAAAGCAAGAATTCCTCACGAATCACGTCATTCGTCACGTTTATACCTCCTGAACTTGACTATGTTCAAAAAATCATCAATCGTTTTGGCTATTGTCTGGCAGCTAACGGCGCACAATTGGAACATTTAACTTAGTTGATTTTTCAAATAATCATAGCCACTAAATTTAGAATTTTGAAATAACTAAATTTTTTCTTCGTTTTTTTTATCTGGCCTATACTCACGCTAATGTAATTATTACGGTAACCTATGTAAAAAATGCGCTCTTTCATATTCCGTAATAAAAACAAAACTGACAAAAAAAATCAATGACGTCATAACTCCTACACGATCCACCCTGTATGTATTATACTTTAAAAAATGCGCAACTAAAAATTAAATTTGACGGCACCGAGAGTTGTTATCAAAAGTTATTCCTTGAATTTTTAACGAATTTGCGAAATTACTTTACGAAAAAAATTACTTTACGAAAGCACTGCATATTCTTTAATACAGAATACATTTTTTGTCCAATATCAACTGCTATAAGAAAAGGTTCATTGCATGCAATGTAAAGGCGTGCAATAAATATAAATAGCAGTAAGAAGTTAAAATTAGCGCAGTACGAATGGTACGGAGTATTTTGGTAAACGCCCTGGCATGAAAACTAAATATAAGAGATTTGTTTCCGTTGTTTTTCCCCAATAGGCACGATATGTATCTCCTATGCATCATATTCTGATTTTACAATATTATTATCCAGTGTTCACAGACATGTTTGTATGAAAATTACTTTTGTAACTCATCATAAACATTCGTTAGACTAATTTTAGATGAACCTGAAATTTTCAATGTTCTATTCTATACTACAAGTTATGTATATAGATTGCTATTGCAGAACGCTGAATTATACGCCCTTAACTGGAAAATAAAAATATTTCACTTAACGAGTACGTTAAGACTATATTCAGTACATTGTTTATACTGCGCGTAAAACCCGAAATAAAACAAAAAAAAATGTAACTAGTTGGTAATCACCGCTTATGAATGAAACTGTTTCCATATTTACACAGACAGTTTATAAATCAAAACTTTTTTCTTAACACGTGTAGCTAATAGGTGTAACTGCTTTGCATTTAACTGCGCTTTTTATGAAATGCGTCTAAGTTTATTTCTTACAGTAAGTAATTGTATATGTATCAATATATTCAATGCCATTTACTATAATATTAATTCGACGCAAAACTATACAGAACATTTTTTTTATCACACATATGAATAACAATTAATGGTTGAACACAACACGTACATAAGCATTTTATTATTTCCCATAATTCTATCGATTGATATTGTATACATATATTTGTATTACTTCGTCTAGTGATGGACAAGTCCTCAAAGAAAAGCACATAATCTATGTAAGATCATCTTACATTATTCGTACTATAACGGGGTAGTTAATAGTTACGAATGATTACGAGGGGTTTCAAAAAAAATAATAAAAAACATCTTATTGAAGTATTAACATTGCAATATACACTGTATTATTGTAATATGCTTATAAACATACTACTACTTCAGAAACAACATTGATGATTTACATAAATTCTAGTTTTTTAGCCTACATTTCTTTCTTTTCTTCTTTGCTGATTAAATATTTAAATTTCCACGCACTAAATCTGTATAATCGTCACCCACAAAAATAATTACTCAATAACTTGAATGAAAACTAGAAAGCTAGCGTGGTGGGACTGCATAGGTGAGATCAGAGTACTGTTTACTCAATGACTTGAATGAAAACTAGAAGGCCCGAATAAAAATCAGAAATATGCAAAATATTTTCCATAATGGAATAGGTATGTAGCAACGATCTATTTATAACTATAACACATGTAATATAACATTTTGTTGAGCTGAGTTAAATATCTAAAAGGATATTTGAATAAACCCGCTATAAATTATCTCGAAAACAGTATATTAAACTTTGCGGCCCATACATTACACCCAAATAATTTTATAATTGTATACGCCTAAATAATATTGTAAGTAGTATAGCAAAGGGGATTCTGTGGCACCCTCGGATTTGTCCGCGGACATTTGATGGGGATGGCATGTGGTCATTGTTGATCTGAAGAATTCTTGGTACAGGTATAGAACAGGTCTGTACAGGTGTAAAACAGGTCTGTACCGGTTTAAAACAGGTATGGTGATATTAGAAAAAAAAACATTAAATGTCATTAAATGTCATTAAAAAAAATGTCATTAAACAGGTTACCATACCTGTTTTAAACCGGTAAAGACCTGTTTTACACCTGTACAGACTTGTTCTATACCTGAACCAAGAGTTCTTTAGATCAACAATGACCACATGCCATCCGCATCAAGTGTCCGCGGACAAATCCGAGGGTGGCCCAGAAGCCCCTTTGCTATACTACTATTGTATACTAGGATATGTATACTAGTATATTAATATGTCACATATGCTTATCATGTTAGTTTCTTCTTACCTTATGCCGTTAGAAGAAATTGATTTTGATTACATTAAATGATTATTAATTTAATCAAATGATAAATTTGTTTAAATTAATAATCATTTAATGTAATCAATGTAATCAGCAATATATTTAAATATGTTGCTGATATATTTTGATTCAAAATTTGTTTTAAACAGTTTTGGACCTCAAATCAATAAAATTAATACTAATATCGTGAATTTTCATAATAATTCATTTATTGATTGAACTACCTATCTATTGATTATCTCTTACTGCAACTAAATATTAGGCCTGTTGAGAGGTAAGTTAGAAAAGACAATTAAAATAATAAATATCGAAATAATACATATATGCCTATATAATGCAAAGAGTAACGAGAAAATTATTCAAATATTATTATTCTGTTTTTTTTTTAACGAATGAAGTGAAACCGAAAGAATGACTACACCTAATTGCACTACGCTTATGTTACGACGTATTTTCAAATGTCTGGAATCTGGCAGAAAGGTGGCTAAGTTTATTTTCATATCTATTAATATAGCTTAGTATAAGCACACAGCACCACCTCCTTCGCTATACGTTTGCCAAAAACCCGAGCCTGTAAGATGCTTGACTGATGACGGCTAGCTAGCACATACCCGGTAGACCAAAATTAAAAATAAAAGAACACAAATCCACTTAAACTAAGTTAATTAAAATTCTTGCTACTCTGATATAATTAATTACTCTTATAAATAAAAAACGCATATGCTGTATGACTCTCATATATATAAATATGATTTTTTTTTTAAGAATTATAAAACGGTTTATGACATGAACTTTTTGAAGCGATCCACAATAGAAACGCTAATATTTGGCCTAGAAAATAAATGAGTTGGGAAAATTCACTTCTCTAAGTTAATACACTTTTAACCTACTTGTCGAATTAGATATATTTAGCTCCCTTGGTTTTTTAATACCTAAAATAATTGATAACCCCGTACATGTATAATGGAAATGTCTTAATATTGGCAATTCATATCGAGTCTGAATTATTTAGCTAATAAATATACTTATTAAGGTCTGCAATCATGTAAAAAAAAAGATTTCAAAACACGACCTCATATTAATTTTGATTAATATAATAGATACAAGCAAGCCTCGTAGTTCACATGAAAATTAGTAATTGATGTACTATGTATAATTCCTCTACAAAAGAATCCGATTGATTGCTTTAGGTACTAGGACTTAGGACTTAGAGGCTAAGTGGCAGTACATACATTAATTTGCACCAGAAACATGAGAAGGGATGTGAAATTTCAATTCATTTTCCTCTGGTGAATGAAAAAACGAGTGGATAAAATAGGCGATAAAAGAGTTAGATTTAAACAAATTTACGTACTGTATTAACATACAATATTTATTAAAATATTGACGCCATATAAGGTTGACATTAATATTCAAAAATATTATTATTAAAAGCCGCCGGCGCCGTTCTACTATACATAGCTTTGTTTCAATATACATCCTAGGCAAATAATGGGTTGTAAACTAAGTTCCCGCCGTTTTTTTATATTTAAGATTGCGCGTTGAAAATGAAATATTTTGGCATAGTGTTTTGTGTTATTCGAAAGAGGATGTTTCGTTATACTAGAATCTGTGTTTAGTTTTTTTTCTCGAATTAATTTTTGTTAATTTTCAGATCATTAAAATGGAATGTCAAGTCGACAAAAATGAGCATTTTCGACACCTCCTTCTTTATTCCTTCAATCAAGGTGCTAAGGCCGCAAAGGTTGCTCGCGACATTTGTGCCGTGTACGGAGAGGGTGCCATAGCTGAAAGGACCGCTCGTGATTGGTATGCCAAATTCAAAACTGGCAATTTCGACCTCAAAGACGCACCTCGTTCCGGGCGGCCAGTTGAGTTCGACGAAGAGCGATTAAACAATCTTTTGCATGAAGATCCACGTCAAACAACCAGAGAATTGGTAGAGAAAATGGAATGCTCGCACACCGCTATAGCGAAGCATCTCCATTCGATGGGAAATGTTCAGAAAGTGGGCGCATGGGTTCCACATGCTTTAAATGACAACAACAAAAATCAAAGATCGACAATTTCTGCTGGTTTGCTTGCTCGTCACCGATCAACTCATGGGCACAAGGTTACACACGCTTTTTTTTTGCCTCCTTTTCACTAATAATGTTTTTTCAGCAAAGATTCCTGTATCGCATCGTCACTGGTGATGAAAAATGGTGCCTCTACGTCAACATGAAGCAGCGCAAAGAATGGCGTAGCCGGGAAGAAAAAGCCACACCGCGAGCAAAACAAGATATTCATCCACGAAAGACGATGTTATGCGTTTGGTGGGACTGGGAAGGCATTCTTCATTACGAAACGCTTGAACGAAACCAAACAGTGAATGCGGATCTTTACGTTCAACAAATGCAACGCCTCAACACGGCTATTCAAGAGAAAAGACCTAATCGGCAGCATGGCATTATTCTGCAACATGACAACGCCCGCCCGCATATCGCCAACATGACCAAGGAAGCCATTCAAACACTTGGCTGCCACACCCTCCGTATTCTCCCGACTTGGCGCCACCTGATTTCCATCTCTTTCGATCGCTTTCGAACGCTATGCGTGGAGTTTCGTTCAACAATGATGTGGAATTAAGGGCTTGGTTGGACGAATATTTCGACACGAGACCGGGCGATTTCTACCGCCGAGGCATTGAAAAGCTGGTTGAACGTTGGGAAGAAGTCGTAAACAACAACGGAGAATACATTATTGATTAATAGTTGTTATATTTCATTGAAAAATAAAGTTTTAAAAAATAAAAAAAAAACGGCGGGAACTTAGTTTACAATCCAATATAATATGATTTATAATATGGTTTTGAAACATCAGGCAGTTGCATCCTAAATTAAATTTTATACATATGTATGATGCTTTTGGACTTAATTAGGCACTGATATCAAAAAACATTAAATGTTGCCTATATTCCAGGAAATGCATCGAAAGTGTCTCTCGCATTATTTGCTGGTGGTACGTATGTAGTTTTAACCTCTTCTATTCACCTATTGTCATTGGACAGGGGGCACTTTATTCTATCAAATACTCCTTATCTTAATTCTTAATACTTATTAAATGGGACTTATGGGTTACGCTGCAATCCACATTTAAAAATTCTCAATATTTATTTTATTCCACGCTATCAAAATAGTTGCCTAATCTTGCACCACGAACCAATTATCACAAAATTGAAACAATTTGTGTAGTGTAGAATTGACACATTTTAGCCGCTCAGTAGAAGTATTTCGCTGTATAGTACATATTTTTAGCAGGTGTACCATAAAAACGAAAATAAACAAAACCATGACACATAACCTTCAAGGATTGTCGCATCGCTATATCAAAATAATGGATATTTTTTAAGATTCTATATACTCACATAACACTTTCCAAGACATTAAAATACATAAGGGAACTACGCACCTGTAACAAAAAAAAAACTGGTATAAATATAAACAGTTGTGTTTAAAGACCAGGCAAATAAACTATATAATAATAAATACAACATAATTATACATGATCATGAATAATTAACTACATATAATAAAGGATACGTTTTTTTACAATTATGCAATATTAAAAAACTTTTATATACTTGCACGGTTCGATAAAAATATACAAAATTTAAGTTATATGTTATGTAAACTTCTATATCATTAGTAGATCAAAACAATATGCCTTGTCTGCACTTACTCTTATTTTTTATTGCTTCCATTTTGTTTCAAAATTGTAACGAAAACTTGGGAAATTCATAGCATCTATCAGTTCTCCAAAGCACAAAAATTGTCGAATTTTATTTTCTAAATCTGAAATCTATAATTTTAACCCAGCGTCAATACCGTGCACATTTTAATACCAGAGGTGCGCCCAATAAAAAACAATTCGTAATTTCGCTAAGTTGAAGAAATGAGATGTATTAGAGATCACTCTAAAACAGGTAGATCATGTTCATCTAGAACTCCGCAGAATATTGAGCGAGTAACATGTAAATGACGATCCCTCAAGTTCAACCAAAAGACGATGAAGTGAACTGGAATTAACCAGGACTAGCCTGACGCGTATTGAAACTTTAATTGCATTTTTTCCCTTACAAAATACAGCTTGTACATGAAATTAAGCGTCGCGTACAGCGAGCATATAGCCTACAGCGTAATTCTTCGACATGTGCTCGGATATGTTAAAAAAGAAAATATACGATTCTGGCACACTGAAAATCTTCGAATTATTCAAGAGATTTAACTATATTCAATTCGTGTAACTGATTGGTGTGGAATGCCTTTAACTAGAGTGATCGGGCCATATTTTTTTGAGAATAATGAAGGCAACGCAATAATGGTCAATGGAACATTATCAAATAATGGTTTTCATTTTCGCATTCTCCAAAGAGTTTTTATTTTCAGCTTTATAAAACCTCGATACTTTATCGTTTCAGTAAGACGGTGCCACATGCCACACTGCTAGGCAGTGACCCGTTTTAAAACTGTGTTCCTAACAGAATAATCGTCAAAGAAACGTCCCTTTCTATGTCCAATATTAAAAAAAAATACTGATACAATGCTTAAAATTATGGGCCTATAACTATTATTTGCAACTTTGATAGAGTATTGAAGTTTACCCTACTTTATTGTGAATACGTGAATTGTGAGTAACGAACATGGATTATAATGATGGGTTATACTAGTAGATCCACTGAAACTAATCTTGTCTGTCCCACACAATTTCTAGAAACTTGATAACAAGTGGACATCACTTACGTGAATTTTTCCAAGGTGCTCAATCATCTGGATTACAGTATTCTAAAAATAAAATCGAATAAGGTTCGACTATCACTGGCACTGTTAGAAATGTTCAAGTCATTTAAAAAATAGAGAGCTTTATGTAGAATACTATGCTTTAATACGCGTAGTTTATTTTTATATGATCTGATTTTTTTTCTGAAATAGACAAGGAAGATGACTGGTAAAATATATAAAACAATTTGCACAAATTGAATGGTGTCTACTAAATAATTTATCTCTCAATTCATCTAGATCTACTGCTTTCACTTTTTCTAGAGCTTGTTACAATCATAAAATTTTGGTTATCACCCAAACAACCAAGTGTTGCAACGGACTGATACAAGGATTGTGGTATTATTTGTGACAGACGTTTAAATTACATGCATGTAACGAGCATGTAATATAACTGCATCGTCTGCAGTAGAAATTTTAGGATTTATAATAAGGAATTGTAAGGATTTTAAAACTATTTTATGAGATAAAATATGGAGCACTGCTCATTGGTATAATCGCAGGGATATATCACTTATCTGACGGTTTGAAAACTCTGAGTCTTTCATTCCATTGACAATGGCAATTTTCATGGAAAATATTTTCTCAGTATACTCATCTTAAAAACAGAAGACTAGTATATGTATTGAATCTCGTATTGAAAGTAGAGATTTTAAAACTTGTTATGTTACCACGCCTGGGTCTAATTTATTACAAACTTCTCCCGTGTACATACTTTATATGGGAAAATTATAATGTATTATTCATTTTATCGCTATTTTCCAAATAAAAAAACTCTCTTATCTTGCCGATAAACGGAACAGTCTACCTGAGCCTAGCCATAAAAACAAGTCACGGTATGAGATGAGCCATTTGGGATTTTTTATTTGGCAAATAGCGATGAAATAAACTATAATACAAAATGAATTTGATAACATAATGTCAAGATGATCAATAATGTAATAAACATATGATAAGATTTAATAATTTGGCAGTATTTAATATAATACAATGAATTTAAAAAGAAATTGGTATACTACATAACTATTAGAAATCAAATTGTTTATATTCTCATTTTTCTACTTCTCTATATCTACCACAAAACAAAACAGAAGTACATAAATACCTCCTAAATGAATATCTCCTTATCAACAGTACTTTTTCTCTCGAATGCTGGTCACCAAGAGATACGAGTATATGAAGGATATATTCACTAGTGTATTGCTAGCCCCAATCACTAACTGTCATTAATAGCTACGAGAATACTAAACGGAATATACATTTGAATGAACTCGAAAACCGAACTTGAAATATAAGTAAGTATATGGTCACAGTTCACGGTTCTTATTTATTCCTTCTCGATTAGCTACGGATTTGAAGGATCTATTCTGGTATTCATTTATATTTACTTTCATAGATATTGGTTATTAGAAGTTTATTAGAAAAAATAGAAAGAGTAGTAATATTCTAGATATTATAGAAAGATAGTATAGAAAGAGTATAGATAGTATAGAAAAAATAGAAAGAGATAGTAATGCTATATTGTACATTTGCATATTTCATATTGATTACGTTGTATTTAAAGAAACCGAATACCAATTTCTTTAAATACACGTAAAAACGTAATCAACATGATACATGTAGTTGTCTACAGTATAACATTACTATCAAATTACTACTCTTTCTATTTTTTCTAATAAATCTGTAATAACCTATATGTATGAAAGTAAATATAAATTGAAACTTACGATTTTTTAAGCACATATAAACTACTAATTGTAAAAACCATAAGAAAAAAACATCTTGATGAACCGAATTTAGTGTTGCACAAGAAAGCAACTTATGGGTATATTCGCTACTATTTATCAACAGGGTATATTATTATTTATCAATAATTTAACGGATTTTGCATATATGCATCGTACGTGAAATGTACATAATTAAACTAATGATTTTTTTTCTGAAATAACTTTCACACGATTATAACCCTACGTTTCTGTCACTTCCAAACATATTTTGTGTACTGTAAAGTGTTATCAGAAAACAGCAAAAAGCTTTAGTTTTGAGTGGGCAGCCGAGAAAGAATTGGCATTTATTGCTAAAGATGATAGCCTCGCTATCGAAATGCATATAAATATTCAGTGAAATATAGTTTATAGTTGAAATAATGATTATAAACCTGTTATATTATAGTATATATCGCAGTACAGAGCTGTATAATTTTAATTGCAATTATTTTAAAATATCATAGGGAAACTGAAATCTGAAATTAAGTTGATAGGTCGTTAATATTAGCGCGAAAGGATATCGTCTGAAAATAAAACCCAGCGTAGAGCTATTACATCGAACCCCAATCTTCGACAATGGCAATCAAGTAACCACAGCAACCATTCATATAAAGCTTCACCGCGACATATACTTGTTACTTGTTACGATAAATAATTGAAAACCCTCAACAATCGTAAATTATAAACGAAAGACTGGAAGTAAATATTACTGAAGGAATGACGCAATCCTTTAAGATTTCCAGGCTATGGGAAACTGGAATAAGTTTATTAAAATATGGAAGTCACATACACCTGCATAAAGTAACATAACTATAACTTTTTTCATAAAAATTTTAATTATAATATTTTCAAAAATAAAAAAAGATATGGGAATTGACTTAACGACTATCAATATCTATATGAATATAGCTATCGTTATGCGTAGTTTTTTTTTTGCAAAATGGCGACGGATTGAATTTTTTATTTTTAAGGTCCTTTTTAACCAAGCAGTTTGCAAATAGTAATTATTAAAATTTGTTACATCGGCTACGTACAGACTTGGCCACTGCGATTACAAATATTAAAAAAAAATTAAAATCGACTCATAAGTTTTCGAGTATTCGTTGCCACAATGTCGAAAACGGTCGTTTCGAGAAAAATGCGTTTAATGTTTTCGTTGCGTTTTTTTTTTTTTATATAAAGTTATGTATTTACTAAAATATTGATATTTACATTAAACTATCGAGTCCCGGGCCATCGAACAGAAATTAAGACAAGAAGGTTCACTCTCCGTCGGAACTTTGATCGTGCACTTACAAAGGCATGCCACCAGGTGTTGAACGCCTGCCTTCTTGAGTATACGGGGAATACTTCGTATTACGATTACTTATTTCGTCGTGGGCGTTTGCTACGAGGGCTAATAGAATATACTTTGGTAAATTAGATATGGAGCCGTTTATTAACGGAAATACTTTGTTGAAATAAAATAGTAGCTATGACTTACTAATGACTACAGAAATTGTTGACATTTCATAGAGGTAAAACAGTACATAAAGTACAAATAATATTATTTAAAAGAAGAAATATTAAAATTGTGAATATATTAACAACAATATCGCATGATGTACTAACTAGACTGACAAGCTGATAAACAAATGTTCTCATAAATTTTTCAATATAGTTAGTTTGGTATTTGGTTTTTGTAATTTTTTGTTTTTTATATCACGTTTTGCGAATTTTATAGTGTAATAAAGACGCACTACAGAGGAACAAAAGAAATAATTTAATGGAAAACTTGGAAACGAATATGTAAAAGTATACTCTTAAATATATCTTTTAGTTTTGAACCAGTTGAACCGGAGCAAGCTAATTTATTGGCTTGGGTTCTAAAAAGTAAACACTTAAAACAAATTGCTCCAACTCGTCCGTGTACCTACACCCTCTAGGAGCTTTATTTAACTTTTATTTAATTTTTTTTTTTTTTTAAATAATACCCGCCACAGGTAGGATTCGACATTTGTCCCGGATCGGAACCGAACGACATACAGCTGTTTCGAACTTGTTAGTTCTCATCAGTGCCGCATACGGTACGCCGATTCAGGACAAATGCCGAATGAACTTTATGGCCTATACATCTTTATCAATACGATCTCTGTCAGTAACTTATAAGTCGGAAATCGAGAAAGGAACCACCAAGCCGCCAAGCGGCTATTAAAGTAGTTCCCGAATAGCAAAGCTATTACATAATCGCTCTAGCAACTACTCCTCGGGCTAAAGCCCCGCCAGGCATTGAATTATACCCAGAAGCGATCCTCGACCCCTTTCTCGTGTTTCTGCACGATCAGATAAGGTTTTAAAAAAAATAGGTGGGTCAACAAGTCAACAAGTCAACAAGTCAACAAGTCAACAAGTAACAAGTATATGTCGCGGTGAAGCTTTATATGAATGGTTGCTGTGGTTACTTGATTGCCATTGTCGAAGATTGGGGTTCGATGCAATAGCTCTACGCTGGGTTTTATTTTCAGACGATATCCTTTCGCGCTAATATTAACGACCTATCAACTCAATTTCAGATTTCAGTTTCCCTATGATATTTTAAAATAATTGCAATTAAAATTATACAGCTCTGTACTGCGATATATACTATAATATAACAGGTTTATAATCATTATTTCAACTATAAACTATATTTCACTGAATATTTATATGCATTTCGATAGCGAGGCTATCATCTTTAGCAATAAATGCCGATTCTTTCTCGGCTGCCCACTCAAAACTAAAGCTTTTTGCTGTTTTCTGATAACACTTTACAGTACACAAAATATGTTTGGAAGTGACAGAAACGTAGGGTTATAATCGTGTGAAAGTTATTTCAGAAAAAAAATCATTAGTTTAATTATGTACATTTCACGTACGATGCATGTATGCAAAATCCGTTAAATTATTGATAAATAATAATATACCCTGTTGATAAATAGTAGCGAATATACCCATAAGTTGCTTTCTTGTGCAACACTAAATTCGGTTCATCAAGATGTTTTTTTTTTCTTATGGTTTTTACAATTAGTAGTTTATATGTGCTTAAAAAATCGTAAGTTTCAATTTATATTTACTTTCATACATATAGGTTATTACAGATTTATTAGAAAAAATAGAAAGAGTAGTAATTTGATAGTAATGTTATACTGTAGACAACTACATGTATCATGTTGATTACGTTTTTACGTGTATTTAAAGAAATTGGTATTCGGTTTCTTTAAATACAACGTAATCAATATGAAATATGCAAATGTACAATATAGCATTACTATCTCTTTCTATTTTTTCTATACTATCTAGAATATTACTACTCTTTCTATTTTTTCTAATAAACCTCTAATAACCAATATCTATGAAAGTAAATATAAATGAATACCAGAATAGATCCTTCAAATCCGTAGCTAATCGAGAAGGAATAAATAAGAACCGTGAACTGTGACCATATACTTACTTATATTTCAAGTTCGGTTTTCGAGTTCATTCAAATGTATATTCCGTTTAGTATTCTCGTAGCTATTAATGACAGTTAGTGATTGGGGCTAGCAATACACTAGTGAATATATCCTTCATATACTCGTATCTCTTGGTGACCAGCATTCGAGAGAAAAAGTACTGTTGATAAGGAGATATTCATTTAGGAGGTATTTATGTACTTCTATTTTGTTTTGTGGTAGATATAGAGAAGTAGAAAATGAGAATATAAACAATTTGATTTCTAATAGTTATGTAGTATACCAATTTCTTTTTAAATTCATTGTATTATATTAAATACTGCCAAATTATTATATCTTATCATATGTTTATTACATTATTGATCATCTTGACATTATGTTATCAAATTCATTTTGTATTATAGTTTATTTCATCGCTATTTGCCAAATAAAAAATCCCAAATGGCTCATCTCATACCGTGACTTGTTTTTATGGCTAGGCTCAGGTAGACTGTTCCGTTTATCGGCAAGATAAGAGAGTTTTTTATTTGGAAAATAGCGATAAAATGAATAATACATTATAATTTTCCCATATAAAGTATGTACACGGGAGAAGTTTGTAATAAATTAGACCCAGGCGTGGTAACATAACAAGTTTTAAAATCTCTACTTTCAATACGAGATTCAATACATATACTAGTCTTCTGTTTTTAAGATGAGTATACTGAGAAAATATTTTCCATGAAAATTGCCATTGTCAATGGAATGAAAGACTCAGAGTTTTCAAACCGTCAGATAAGTGATATATCCCTGCGATTATACCAATGAGCAGTGCTCCATATTTTATCTCATAAAATAGTTTTAAAATCCTTACAATTCCTTATTATAAATCCTAAACTTTCTACTGCAGACGATGCAGTTATATTACATGCTCGTTACATGCATGTAATTTAAACGTCTGTCACAAATAATACCACAATCCTTGTATCAGTCCGTTGCAACACTTGGTTGTTTAGGTGATAACCAAAATTTTATGATTGTAACAAGCTCTAGAAAAAGTGAAAGCAGTAGATCTAGATGAATTGAGAGATAAATTATTTAGTAGACACCATTCAATTTGTGCAAATTGTTTTATATTTTACCAGTCATCTTCCTTGTCTATTTCAGAAAAAAAATCAGATCATATAAAAATAAACTACGCGTATTAAAGCATAGTATTCTACATAAAGCTCTCTATTTTTTAAATGACTTGAACATTTCTAACAGTTCCAGTGATAGTATAATTCAATGCCTGGCGGGGCTTTAGCCCGAGGAGTAGTTGTTTCCTAGAGCGATTATGTAATAGCTTTGCTATTCGGGAACTACTTTAATAGCCGCTTGGCGGCTTGGTGGTTCCTTTCTCGATTTCCGACTTATAAGTTATTGACAGAGATCGTATCGATAAAGATGTATAGGCCATAAAGTTTATTCGGCATTTGTCCTGAATCGGCGTACCGTATGCGGCACTGATGAGAACTAACAAGTTCGAAACAGCTGTATGTCGTTCGGTTCCGATCCGGGACAAATGTCGAATCCTACCTGTGGCGGGTATTATTTTTTAAAACCTTATCTGATCGTGCAGAAACACGAGAAAGGGGTCGAGGATCGCTTCTGGGTATAATTCAATGCCTGGCGGGGCTTTAGACCGAGGAGTAGTTGTTTCCTAGAGCGATTATGTAATAGCTTTGCTATTCGGGAACTACTTTAATAGCCGCTTGGCGGCTTGGTGGTTCCTTTCTCGATTTCCGACTTATAAGTTACTTTTATTTAATTGTAATTGCGGCTTTAAAAGTTTACTGGATTGTTCCGAATAATTTTCTTCTAGGTATTTGTAAATATCTTCCAATGTTATTCCGGTGTCGGTTTTTTTTTGGCATTGAGGTGACCCTGTAGCTCTTTTTAATGTTATTGTTTCCTCCCTTAATAGCTTCTTCCTTTGAGAGTTTGCGGAAAGTGACATTGTCGTTTGAGTGATCTTATGTAAAATAATAAAATTAATAGATGGTGGAGCAAATATCTGTCTATTCTAACTTAAAAATAAAAGGTACGATGTTAATTGTAAATAAAACAAAAAGTTTTCAGAGAATTATCTTAATATTTTTTATTATGATAGACGGATCTATGACAATTATGTGTGAAACAAAATATCGGCGAAATGCTCGCCACGGCTTCGGTGGCATACCTCTACCCGATGGTCCATATTTTCAATGACTCTGAGATATAATTGAGGTTCAATGTCGTTAATGTGCCGAATTATCTCATCCTTTAGCTCTTGAATTGTTCTTGGCTTATTGACGTACACATTTTCTTTTAAATATCCCCAAAGAAAGAAGTCCAACGGTGTCAAATCACATGATCGTGGCGGCCAATTAACATCGCCACGACATGAGATAGCACGGCCATTGAATTTCTCGCGCAAAAGTGCCATTGTTTCGTTGGCTGTGTGGCAAGTGGCACCATCCTGTTGGAACCACATATCGTCCAGGTCCATATCCTCAATTTCTGGCCACAAGAAGTCCGTTATCATCTCGCGATAGCGAACACCATTCACGGTAACTGCTTGGCCGACCTCATTTTCGAAGAAGTACGGCCCGATGACGCCGCCAGCCCACAAACCGCACCAAACAGTCACTCTTTGTGGATGCATCGGCTTTCCAACAATCACTCGTGGATTCTCATTTTCCCAAATGCAGCAATTTTGCTTGTTAACGAATCCACTGAGGTGAAAGTGTGCCTCGTCGCTGAAGATGATTTTTTTTGTAAAGTCACCATTCACTTCTGTCTGTTCAACCAACCATTCGGAGTATTGACGACGTTTAAAATAGTCAGTAGGCTTCAGCTCTTGAGTCAATTGAACCTTGTAAGCATGTAAATTCAAATATTTATTCAAAATTCGCATCAGTGATGTTTGTGAGATGTTCAATTGTTGGGCACGACGACGAGTCGAGGTTGACGGCTCTTCTGCTACACTATCGCGAACAACAGCAATGTTTTCCGCAGGACGAACTGGGCGAGCATGCACAGGTGTTTTCACATTTCCTACAGACCCGGTTTGCTGAAATTTGCGCACAATTCTCCCGATTGTGGACACATTTGGTCGATTATGCTGACCCAAAAAAGTCACGAAGTGCACGAAATGCATTTTGATTTGAACGCCCATTTTCGTAAAAGGCTTCAACAATCTTAACGCGTTGCTCAATTGTGTACCTCTCCATGGTTGAATTTGTCAAACACTGAAACAAAGAAATGTCAAATTAAGTTGGGCAAGAAACTTGACGTTAAGGTGTGACTCACAATTAACATCGTGCATTATGGTTGGACCACCCTTTAGCTTTCATCTTACTTAAATACAAAATACAGTGAAACCTCTCATAACGGACACCTCCGATAAGCGGACAACTCTATTAGGCGCACACTATTTGGTAGTCCGGAATGAAGTATAGAGAATTCAATCTCTCTCGAGTGGACTCTCTCTTGGGCGGACGCGGATACAATATTAAAAACAAGTACAAAACTTGTAAAATTCTCTCTTAAACGGACACAAGATTAAAAATGTTGCAACGCTGCACTATTAGCGAGACCGGCGCGCGGCGACAAACATTCTGGAGACTTCCCCATTGTGTGTGTGTGTGTGTGTGTGTGTGTGATTCCCCGCGAGCATTAACGACTACATAACACGTCATTTTTATGGTTAGTTGAGTTAGTTCGTTGATTTGTCTTGTATGTATTGTGTTTTTAAATAGAGAAAAACATGTCTGCAAAGCGTCGTGTATTAAGTCTTAAAGAGAAAATTGATATTTTGGAGATCTATAATAAAGATAAACTTAGTGTTTTTTGTTGGCCAACCGTTTTAAAATAGGAAAGACACAGGCAGCCGGAATTATTAAAAATAAAGACGAGTTATTAAAAAAATTTCACTCCAATGTTAATTCAAGTGTAAAACGAAGTTTTTTAAAGCCAGTGGGATTACAAATTGACGAACTTTGCTATGATTGGTTCACAAAGGCAAGAAATAAGGGAATTCCACTATCAGGTAAATAAAAAATTATAGAGGTACGTATTGTAGTAATTTTAAATCATATTTATTAAAATTCTATAAAATTTCAATAATTCAAACCAAAGCAAAGGAGATCGCAAATGGTCTGGAATGCGATAATTTCAGTGCGTCATCTGGGTGGCTGGAAAAATTTTGAAAAAGGCATAACATCGCTTTTAAAGCCATATCTGGAGAAGCTGGAATATGGAAGTGTTAAAATGGAAGATGTAGACAACTTTAAACAAAAAATATCTTCATTGGTAAAAGGTTACCTGACAAGACGTTAGCACTTAAACGTGAAAAATGTGTGGGCGGAAAATTATCCAAAGGAAGACTCATCATTATGCATTGCGTAAATCTGGCAGGAGATAAAGAAAAATTATTAGTTATTGGTAAGTCAAAACATCCAAGGGCATTTAAAAACATTAGTGTAAATCAGCTGCCTGTTATGTGGAAAAGTAATAAGAAGGCTTGGATGACATCTGCTATAATGGAAGAATGGTTGCAAGATTTTGATTTAAGAATGGGTAAAGAAAAAAGAAAAATTTTGCTATTTTTGGATAATGCTGCCTCTCATCCTAAAGACATTCAGTTAAAAAACATTCAACTTATTTTCCTACCGCCCAATTGCACATCAGTTATTCAACCGCTAGACCAAGGCATAATACAAAAAAACATTTTACAGGGCCATTTTAATTAAGGATTTGTTATCGAAAATAGATTCTGTTGATACTGTTCAAGGTCTTACTAAAACAGTTAATGTTCTAGATGCTATTTATTTTATAAATGCTGCATGGAAGAAAGTTACGGAAACAACAATAAAAAACTAATTTCAAAAGGCAGGAAATACGTTAAATGATGGTGATAACCATAATCTGGAAAATGATGATTTTTCAGAAGAAGATAACTTACCTTTGTCAGTTTTATCCGAAATATGGCGAAATGCAGAAGTAATAGGCATAAAAAAATAATTTAGGTGAATTCATTACCATCGATAATAACTTATTAATAGAAGATGTTTATACGTACCTCTTTTAACAAAATTATAAAAAAAGGCGACAACGTGACTTTGATTGACTCTGACGAATCCGATGAAGAAATAACCATAACCGATCAATCTAACGTTATAAGTTATCAGCAGGCCATGGGTATGGTAAAGATGATTCAAGAATTTGCCAAAATTAAAGGAGATTCAACAGCAATGCAGATGTTATCGGACTTAGAATTATATTTTCAAGACAACATACTTAAAGCTAACACCCGTCAAACTACTATAATTGATTTTTTTAAGCCTAATTAGGTTATATTTTTTATCTGTTTGATTTTTTTGATTTATAAATACATATTATGGTACTAATGTGTATGAGAAAATAATAAAGTCCTACCCTATTATGTACATATTATGTATGTACATAAATAAAAAATATGTATGTACATATCTATTTTTTCATTTTTCCCATACCCGGACACCTCCCTTAGACGGACATATTTTAATGGTCCCGAAGGTGTCCGCTCAAGAGAGATTTCACTGTACCTTCAAACACTTTTTCTTCCATGTTTGTCATCACAAAAACATCTTTGTAGCTTTTCTTTTCGCTCTCAATACAAGTACTTATTACAAGAAACAGCTAAAATTTTTCCGAATTTTAAATGTGTCTTTCTGGACAAATTGGGTTTTATAAAATTATTATACCAATATATACTACTCATTTCTTCGCTATTTGCCAAATAAAAAACTATCTTATCTTGCCCATAAACGGAACAGCCTACCTGAGCCCAGCTATAAAACAAGTCACGGTATGAGAAAAGAGCAGTTTGGGATTTTTTATTTGGCAAATAGAGATGAAATAAACTATACTATGCATTTCATCACTATTTGCCAAATAAAAAAATCTCTTATCTTGCTGATAAACGGAACAGTCTACCTGAGCCTACCCATAAAAACAAGTATGAGATAAGAGCCGTTTGGGATTTTTTATTTGGGAAATAGAGATGAAATAAACTATACATATACACTCACAGCCAAAAATATTGCATGTTTTATTTTAAGTCATTGTTTTTATTTCTTTTTTTTTTTCCTTTAAAACTATTTGTGTTTTTTATTGCTAGATACCCTGCACTGGAGTATTTTACGTAAACTACAGTCAAATAAATTACATATTGGAGAATATTTGTAGAGGAACTAAGAAAATAACCTGAATTTGGATATCACATTCAATTAGAAAAAGTAAACAATAACGACAATATAATAATACTTTAAGGCAACATAATAAAAATTATACTACTTAGTATAGAGTACTTAGAATTTCTTCCTCTAGATTTAACGATAGACTGCATCACTTTAGGCATGCTCCGCAGAACATCTTTGATGGTTTCTTGCGGAATTTCATTCCATTCTTCTTGTGCAGCAATTCTTAATTCTCCAATTGAGTTAGGAAGTTGAGTTAGGATTTCATTCTCGTATATGTCGCTTCAAAATATCGCATACACTTTCTATGGGATTAACATCAGGACTCATTGGTGGCCACTCTAGTGACTCAATCCCGACATCATCAAAGTACTGGATCACTGTTCTAGCGGGCCCAAGTTATCGTACCCAATCAAGCCGGCATAAGGCAAAGCATTCTCTTAGGATGTTGCGGTATGTACCAATCAGCATTCATTCTTAAATTTATCTCAACAAACTCTGTGCGACTCTCCCAACTAATGCCTCCCCAAAGCATAATGGAACATTCACCAAAGCTAACGTTTTGTGCAAGAATACATCCTACAAAACGTTCCCCTCATTTTCTGTATACTCGACCACGTCCACATGGCTTCCATAATTCTATTCTTGTTTCATCTGTGAAAAGGACTTTTCCCCATTGATGTTCATTTCAATTAGAATAGGCTCTTGCAAATTGTAACCGTTTGGTTTTGTGATGTGGGAAAAGCCTAGGAACTCTAGCAGTACATTTGGGTTTAAATCAATTTCTTCAAGTCTCCTTATTACTGTTTTAACACTTACATTGACTTGTCATGTATCAGTAATTAATTTTTCAGATGCGGAGCTGTAAGTGAGCGATTTAGCGTCATCTCTTGACGTTGTACATACTTGTCTTTTGTATTCTCTAGTCTCATTGTATCGTTTTACTACACGAGATATTGTCGATGGATGAATATGCAATCTCCTCGCAATATATTCTTGTCTGTAACCCTCATTTGTTAAAATAACAATTTTAACAGAATTTAACTCGCATAAATGTGACATCTCAATAATAACAACAAACAAAACAGCAGTCGTTATTAGTCGCCAAGGCACACAATAATTTGTTTATTGTGTGTAACATTATGTTCCTACTTAAATTATGTGTAACGTTATTGCTTTATTCGGCTATAAAGGCTATGTTTTAACATTCTTTTATCCGAAATAAATCTCAGTATACTTAAAATACTCCAGTGCATGGTATCTGGCAATAAAAAACACAAAAAGTGTTAAAAGAAAAAAGTAGAAATAATGACTTAAAATAAAATGTGCAATATTTTTGTCTGTGAGTGTATATTTGTATATAAATATAAATATAAACAAAACAAATTTGAAAAAATAAAAACCGCCACAGGTAGGATTCGACATTTGTCCCGGATTGGAACCGAACGACATACAGCTGTTTCGAATTTATTAGTTCTCATCAGTGCCGTACACGGTACACCGATCTAGGACAAATGCCGAATGAAATTTGTGGAGTGTATACATCTTTATCGACACGATCTATGTCAGTAACATATAAGTCGGAAATCGAGAAAGGAACTACCAAACCGCCAAGCGGTTATCAAAGTAGTTCCCGAATAGCAAAGATATTACATAATCATTATAGGAAACAACTACTCCTCGGGCTAAAGCACCGCTAGGCATTGAATTATACCTAAAAGCGATCCTCGACCCCTTTCTCGTGTTTCTGCATAATCAGATAAGGTTTCAAAAAATGTTACTGTTACTATTAATGTTGGACCAAGGATATCCAGTACTGATATTAAGCCTAATACAATCCTTCCTTCGCAGGAGACGAGCCAGAGCCCTCTCCAACTACAGGATCATAAAGACAGGGGTACCGCAAGGAGCAGTCCTATCAGATCTCACCTCGGACCTCCGTAGGACGGATAAAACCACCGTTGCCCTTTAGGCCGACGACACCGTGATCGTGCAAGGTCAAGGCGTTCCCATATGGTGACGTGATACCTCTAGAGAGCCGCGGACGAATTAGAGGAGTGGTGCGACAGATGGAAGGTGGCCATCAACGCGAACAAGAGCAAGGCCATTATCTTCAAGAAGACCAGGGAAGCCCTAGCCAACGAAATCACCATCAACGGAAAGAACATCCCATGGACCCACACCGTCAAGTACCTTGGCGTGACGATGGATGCGACCCTGACATAGCAGGCCCACATTAGGAACCGTACGGAGAAGATCCAAGATAGAGCGAAGAAGCTTTACGATCGAATGATGGACCACGATAATCCCCTGATAAGTGCAGCCCTCTGACTACGACCTGGGACCGCACCGCTACAAGAGACCAATACTCCAAGTTGTCACGTAAGAAAACAGGATACACACCTCAACTTATTTATTTATTATACCAGGCCATATACACCAGTCGCCCGATAACCAAACCTTACCTTACAGGTGGACCGACATAGACATTTCCATACCTACCTACAGAAAGTGGGGCCTTATTGCCACACTTCCTGCCTCCCGACCCTGGGAGGTTGAGCTGGGGGTTTCCGTAAACCCCCAGACAGCCCTCCGTCCTGAGATACAAGACTCACCCTAACGTACTATCCGAGACCTGCGCTGCGCGCGGGACTCGCAACACATTATGCCCCCGGGGGTAGATAGCCGGTGAAGAAAGATAATGAAAAGACAAGAAGAGCGCCAGAAGAGGCCCCAGCCGGCGGGATTAAATAAGTTGGGACAAAGGGAAGTCTGTTCGGACCCACCGCCGCCAGGCACCTCGCTCCTGTTTACGAGTAGCGCTTCTTGCGCTGCTCGTGCTGGGAGTGGGTGAAGCGTGGGGGGGAAAGCTAGACTCACCCTTCACGAGGCTGTCCGGGTCTACAGCGATGAGTGGGTAAAGGGCAATAATTATGCCCATCCCGCAACAAAGTCCTCATCTGGGCCACCGTGCCGTCAATTTGATATTGGCGATCTCCGATGTCATCCTTGTCTTTTTCTATTTTTTTTTTTTTAGTCATTTTTGGCAGGGACGGTCGCGCTACCTCGTCTCACTAAACTGACTGGTAACTCAGTCAATTTTAAGAATTTTAACTTAAATTTTACCTTATAATTTTTGGAAATATATACTTTAAATGCAAAAAAAATCAAATTTTCAGAGTAGCCTTTCCCCTTAAAACTAATTACACACACGCACACGCGCATACGCACGCGCGACCGCAATTAATTCAATCAAAACCCTTAGTTAAGATGTAATATTTTACTTATTAAGTTATTCCTTATTTAGAATGTAATTTATTAGTGACAATATGTGAAACCGCCAAAGAAAAATATGTATTAGAAGTTAATTTTAAATTCCAGTGATTCCAATTACAAATAAAATTATTGACAAATATTATAATACCAACAAATACCTTCACAATAAATACTCGGGGATTTTTAATTACCGTTATTTATAAATTAAACATTAACCTCGAGGAATCAGCCTTAAAATATTAATAACAATATAAATGAACTTGGCCTAAGCACATGACAATGCTTGTAGGTCACATATATTCAATTCAAATTTCTTTTATGTGAGTATTAACAGAAATATACGATTTTAGTTGTTCTCCACTGATTTTTTTTTCTTTAATTGAAACCAGTAAACATATACAACAGTTATAATTATATTTCCCTAAATCATTAAACAATTTTGTGTGAAGAGGACAACACACTCATGGTCAAGTAGAGGTACTAAATATTCCCGGTGTAAATTCGAACCCACGCATACAATGACACCTCTGATACTGGTCCAGATCAACATCCTGGATCACGGTACAAATTGCACCATTGCAGACATCTCTATAGAAGACTACACTAGCGCTGTATTACAGACGCATTCAAAGCAATCCCTTGAATTTTATTAGCTCTGATGGAAACTCTACAGAATACTCACATTTTCTCATCAAAACATTCTCCTTATTAGGAAATTATTACTTATGAGTATAGATTACTCTAATCACTTTTTGGGAATGTACGACTATCCTGCAGTTAATACGGGTTTTAACTTAGTACATGTTACAGTTATATATTTAACACAAAATTATTCACTTATTTAAATCCATTTCCTAAAGTTTCATAAAACTGTAATCTCGATTATCTTCACTCAACTCATGACCCATGTGCATTTTTAAGCTTTGCCATAAAAATGTATAATTTTCTATTTTCCTTTCAATAAATTATGCTTTATTATTTATATAATATGAACAAGGAAAATGAAATACAAACGAAATCGATTTCGAAATTGCGATATATCTATAATACGATAAAATTTGCTCGTAATTAAACTGAAATTATCAAAAAACAGGAGACTTGCTTTCCAGGAACACCGAAGTATTACACGTTTTCGACGCGCGTTTCGCCAACCAACTTGGCATCATTCGAGAGATAATTAAAACTTGGTTTGATTCGTTGAGTTTGAATCATTTTCCAACTCGCGTCGAGAAACGTGTAATCTTTCCGTATTGGTGAAAAATTGGTCTTCTGTTTTTGTTGCTGCATCGAAAGTTCTCGTTCCCAAGATTTCATAAAAAATAATATGGTATGTATTTTTTGAAAAATGTTACGTAATGGTCATGAAACTGATGACTTAAAATGAAGGAAGATCCAGAAAATTTCAATTTATACAAAACCATATTTGTATCTCAAAGCTTTTACTTGCCATAGTGTTATAATAAATATATTCTCAATGTACAGTATACACTTGGTGTATGCTGTATACATTTTATAATACTATTTATTTATGACAACAAATAATAGAAGTAGAAGAGTTGGCTCCATGCTTCAACGTTTCAATATGGAATATTGAATAAATCGGGAACGGAGTAATGTTTTTTGTGGCAATGAACTAGACAATAAATTATCACTGAACTGACTAAACCGCGTTTTAAGGTAAACAGGAAAAAATATGCCTGTATCTTAAAATACCAATAGCTGCAAAACGATTTTATTCATTGTCGGAAGTTACTGCTACAGCAATATTAAGAGAAAGAAATTTAGATATCATCAACAATGCTAATAAATTGGCACCCATTCATAAAAAAGTTAAATGAAATGAATTGCTTCCTGAAATTTTTATTATAACTACGCATTGGTTCAGTGTACATATAAAAACAATACCTGTAGTTTCAAAAATATATCAACTTTGGTCTCCCCATTACAGACGAAATAAATATCTTAAAAGATCGTATCTTCGGCATTGAATAAATATAATTTACTCATATATAACTACTCGTACATAACATAAAGGGTCTTTCAATAGGGACGCTCAAAATTTGTCAGGTTATAGCATAATAATGTTGTTAAAGCCACATCTGTCAAGTTTGTTGTTAATTGTTCAGGAGTGTACGGCAAATCACCATGGAAGATTATAGTGTTCCACAACGTGTGCAAATCATCAAATTTTGTATTCAAAGTCAGTGCTCCATTCCGTATTGCGTATTGTGCGGAACGTTTATACGTTCCGCGCAATACGCGATTTTTATCCTCGCCACAACCGTCCTGCCGAGTCAGCTATTCGAAGAATGGTGGCCAAGTTCAAGTCGAGTTTGGAGCAATACCAATCCACACGAGAAAATCACTGTTTGCTATGGATTTTGGTCTGGCGGAATCATCGGTCC
This sequence comes from Rosalia funebris, assembly GCA_037954035.1. NCBI lineage: Eukaryota > Metazoa > Arthropoda > Insecta > Coleoptera > Cerambycidae > Rosalia > Rosalia funebris. Next base: position 54,841 of record JAZFAV010000041.1, on the reverse strand, counting down.
ATACTTCTTCCAAAACGAAACTAGCATTTCCATACCCGTCAACGGCGAGCGCTACAGATCAATAAGAAACTTCTTGTCGCCTAAACTGAATGATATGGCTACCGACGACATGTGGTTCCAACAGGACAACGCTACGTGCCACACAGCGCATGCCACTATGGACATTCTGCACGAGCAATTTGAATCGATGCCGAAAGGTGAGTACCTAGGGAAAGGGGCTGGAGTATTTTTAGTCGGTAGGCGTGAAGCAGCAGATCCGCATCACGAATCCGACACTACCTCGACTTCCAGGTGTCCTTCGAATATTTTCTCTTCCCTCACCACAAAAAGAAAGACTTCGTCCTTTGGAGCTATCTTAAATCGCAGGTCTATGCGAATAAACCGAAAACAATTGATGCCCCTCAAAGTAAACATGACGAACGCCATACAGCAAGTTCAGCCAGATTTATACCACAAAGTCATCGAAAATTGGACATCCCGTGCCACCAAGCAAAGCCACAACGGACATTTGAACGACGTTCAAGTAGTATGGAATATTCCAAATGCCAAACAATATTCTTTCAAGTAGATATCACACACAACTTGTTTTATTTACATTTAAAAATCGAGTGTCCTTATTGAAGGACCTTTTATAAAATACCTTACTGTGTAAAACTGGGAGGGCACTGTCCCACCCTATATATGTGATTAATTGATTAATATCAAATATATTGTACAAGCAATCAATTTATTCATGTATTATATCATTGTACTTCTTGGTAAGTCACAAATGTGAATAAAAATAAGCTATATAATAATGGGTTATAATTGATTGGCAAAATACATGATCGGCCTTGAACGTCTCAAAAAAAAACGTCGCCAAAATAGACGCAATAAAACCGGTCAACTGTTCCTTTTTTCCTGTAGAAGGTATAAATAATACATATAAAAAAGTGGCAGGCCTAACCAATACAATTGGCTTATTTTACTAAAAACGAAGATGTAGACAGTTTTTTTCATATAAAGACTTTCCAGATTTTATTCAATAACTTTAAAATGTAGTTTTCAATGTAGGTTTCACAAGAAAACTTAATTCACCATTTCTTATTTCTTATAACATGAAAATTACTATGGAACTATATATAAAAGAATTATATAGAATTAATGCTATTGTTCGCGTATATTAATATTCTCGTACATTAATATTGTAATTAGATATTGACTAATTGTTTTTGAGTTAATATATTTCAGAGACAGTGGAACAGATGCTTGAAATAATTATACCAATTAAAAAGTACAATCCGAAGGCTAAGTGTACCATTAAATGTATGTAATGACACACTTTAGGAATATTTCTGTAAAATATAGACAACATAGAATTCTTTTGCTATAAGTTAATTGTGCTTTTGGTCAATAGATTCCATCACCATCTTAAGACCAAGAGTATAATTAACTTTAAAAATTAATTTAGTATTGCCTATATTTCAAGGGAGATATTTAGTATCGCCTATATCGAGAGATATCTCAATACATTATTTCTTTATGATACATTTCCCAATAAATAAAATATAAAGACAAAATATGGTTTTAACAATCCTACATTTTCCGTATATTAAGCAATATGCAAACAATAAACGAACATATGTATGTACACATGTATAGAAAAGAATATTTTGTTGAAGTTATAATCCAATAAGTTTCTTATAGTTTGTTCGAATTTTATTTCAAATGTTAAATAAAACATTATTAAAATAAAAATGGATGTATTCTATAAAAAAAACGCATTTATTACACATATGTTGCTTTATTCTAATAAATATTTAAGTCAATAATCTATTGAATTAAAAATGTTAAATTCTTTGAATTTGTAATCTCAAGATTTACTGAATTTGACTTTATTATTATTTGCCACTCGAGGAGTGGGGGGTGGAAAACTGTGCATCGTCGTACTATTAAGGAATAGGGCCATTATTTAGAGTGATATCGAAAAAATGTTGAAATAAAAAATGAAGATTATAAAAAGATAACATTCCTAACCAACATTTCAGACCTGATCATTCAGAAATTTCCTGACGAACTTCTGGATGACGAAAATGACGAAAGCGATCCAGGACATCTCGATCAGCACGGTTTTGCCGATCCTACTTCAGAATTGGTGCCTGAAGATGATGAGAATGAACGCGAGTCTGGTTTGCATTATCGTAAGCGACGCAAGGTGAATTAAACCTCGATTTAGACTATGGATTAGGCCTATTAGGATACCACATAAAGAACAAAACACGTACCGATCAACTATACATACCTCAAGGTGGTGTGGAAACGAGTTGAAAGTAATATATTTTATATCATGTATGCAAAAATATATTTGTCGATTATACAAAAATATAGAAACATATATCGACTTTCGAATCTAAAATCCATATTTGTTATTTTAATTGTCCATATTGGATAATTAAAAAATTCACATATTTAACTAGGCAGCGGCGCGTTTCAAAAAAATCATATCTTTCTTTGTATACAACGAAACCTTATATAATAGGCATCAGGCTCACAAAATTATCAACCCCCAATTTTATCGCGCTGTATCTCGGAAATGATCAGCTATAATATCCCTAGGACATTGATAATGTATGAGATAATTTTATGACAATCGAAAGTACCTATTACCAAGCAACGTGCTTAGGCATCATCAGGCTCATAAAAAAAATTATCAACCCCCAATTTTAGCGCGCTGTATCTTGGTAATTATCAGTTATAATATCCCTAGGACATTGATAATGTATTAGATAATTTTATGACAATTGAAAGCACTTTGCTTGGTAATAGCCCGACGCCGAAGGCGGAGGGCTATTACCAAGCAACGTGCTTGAGATTGTCATAAAATTATGAGGCATTTGTCAATGTCAGAGGGATATTCGGTCAGAAAATTTTTCAAAAAAATAAAATCAAGAAGTCGGAACATAACAAAACAATTATCTATTTATTAAAAGTACAGTTGGTAAAGGTACAATTACTAAAATTTAACGCCGCATTAGATTGGTTATTCATATATTAGATCATGATGCATAGTATTTATGATCTTATTGTGGTGTTCTTGGTCAATGTTTAAGTATGGTTTTATAGAATTTGAATTTTCAGAAATTGTTGTTCTTGCACACCATTTTTTTGTTAATTCGCTAACAGCAGTTGACCTGTTCGAATGGTTCGTTATCTTTTTGTTCTTTACATTCAGGCCAATAGCCTCAGCAGACGATTTAGTCCATCCATTAATAGTATTCCTTCTAACAGGGACATTGTCGTACCATCTATCGATTTCAGTTTTCCAGTGTTGATTTGGTTTTATGAACAGCCGTGGTGAGGTTATATGTTCGTTTTGATATCAGTTTATGAAAAAGGCGTACAGGACAGTTTTGACTTTCACTATTGGTAATCAACCATTTACTATTTGTACAGCTTTTTGAACCGCCTTGGTAAGTTTTACTGAATACCGGATTATATTCCATGCGATTTGTTGGAGAGCCATCGTTATTTTTCTCGATTTGAAAAAAATCCAAGAGACAGGCAACCGCCTCGCCTCCTCTCCACGCTAATTCTACAGCAGCAACACTCGTATAGTAGAATTTACGCATAAGACCTTCAGGGGTATTTTCATCCCAGAACAATATTATTCGGTTTATTTCAGACAAACTTAATGAAACTGAACTGGTCTTACGTTTGCATGGATTTGCTTGCAGTTTCTTCCTGGTTGCATCGCGAACATCTCGGGCAGGTTTAAATAAAATACTAAGCTCTTAAGTGGGTCAATCATAATCTTATAGTCATTAGAGTACTTTTCTTGTAAAAGTTTACACGAAACGTTCCACATAGTTTTTACTGTTGTTTCTTTGAATTCTGTTCCATTTTTCTTCCTCATATTGACCGCCCAATCTTTCAGTATCAATGCCAGTTCTTCTACGCTTCTATGCTCATTTAATTCATATTTTCGTTCATGGCAAAACTCCATAAATATTCCCCATGTGTATTTGTGACTTTTTGTGGTATTTATTGGAATTTTTTCTTTGATTAGCGCGTTTATAGATTGAGAATTGGCATTGCCAAAACGTGACATTTTGAAATTTATTTGGCAGTTATTATGTAGTCAAAGTTAAATAATTTGTTTGTCATAGTGATTGAAAATTTCTCTCGATGGTGTTATCAGTGTAATGTTAAAATGGTTGAGTGATTTGTGTCACATGACAAGAAATAACGACATTTAATTAGTTATTAGAATTGTCGAAAATGTTCAATACAATAAACATTTTTTCGATATCACTCCAAATAACGGCGTTATTCCTCAAAAAGTGTGGTGATATACAGCCCCCCCTCACCTCAAGGTAGCAGACTTGGGCATACCATCAGGAGGCCAATGTCTACCATCGTAAAAAATTTCATTTCTGTATGACTTTGTACGTCAACCCTTTTTTGTATCCATTAAAAATACAAAACAATTACAATAAAAGTAATAATTCTCAAAACTGTTATTAAAAAAAAATATTGGTAACAGAAACAAACTTTTAACTTAAATACGATAAAATATTACTACGTTATGATGTATCAGTGACAAATGTGTTAATAAAAACTATTAAAATTCGCAATTCAGAATAGTTCGGCCGCTTCATCAAAATTGTATGTAATATCACCTTTATTAGCAATAACATCTTTAATAGTGTCAGACATTGTATCTACCAACTTAGCGTACTCTTCAGGAAGCGTGCTGTCCCAAATTTCACGGGCGCAACTGTTCATTTTATGCCACAATGTTTCTATTGGCGAGAGGTCTGGACTGTTAGAGGGCCATTCCATAACAGAGACATTATATTCTGTAAACCAAGTTTTGACAGTTTTTGCTGTACGAGTATAACACGCAACATCATCCTGCTGGAAAATGTACTGCCCGTCAGTGCCTTGACATACTGGTATTACCGGCAATAAACTGTCTGTCAAAATTTGTTTATATTTTTCTGCTGTCACAGTACCATCTACGAAATGAAATTTTTCTACGCCCATACTGCTCATATAATCCCAGATCATAAGAGATGCAGGTAACTTCGCTTTCCTAACCAAACAGCCAGAATGATATCCTGTGGGGTTTTTAGCACACGTTCTCTAGTAGCACCCAAACAGGTTTCTTTGGATTCATCTATCCAAATTACCTGGTGCTATTGTTGTAAAGTCCAGTGCCTGTGTTCTCTGGCCCACCGTAACCGATTGATTTTCTGCCGTTTAGTTAATAACGGTTTTTCTTTTCTTCAAGGAGAAATTGATAATTTCGAAAGTAAAATGTAAAGAATCAAACTTTATCTTGTAGAATTTGTATCCTATTTCCTTTATTAGGCGTTTAGTTGTGGATGCAGAAATATTTTTTCCAATGGCTTGCCTCCATAGTACCATAATTTGTTTTGCACTGGATCGTCGACTTGTTACAATCCTCTTCAGAGCATGTTAATTTAAGGGTTACATTTGAGATGTTCGGTCAGTTTTCTTCCTTTGGGCTGTACCCACATGCCTTTTTTTTTCTTTTTTTTTAAAGAAAATTTTAGCAGACGCGTCCAAAATAAACATTATAATATCCGTTTCACTTTGACAACAATTGAGATTCTATTTTGTTTTAAAACGCTACAAATGCTTAGCCTACTCTGCATTTCAGCAACTGGCCGAACCGCTGAACCGCGAATCTTAATGTTCTTTATTAACAAACTTTTTTATTAACGTAGTAATGTTTCATCGCATTTAAGTTAAAAAGTTATACTTTGTTTCTGTTACCAATATTTTTCTTTAATAAAATAGTTTTGAGAGTATTATTACTTTTATTTAAATATATTAGTTGTAAAATTATGCCTAGCCGAACTTTCTTCTTTCGTCTTTCAATAGGAACACTCGAAATTTATTAGGTTATAGCGGTCATGTTGTTTAGCAGCAGATTTGTCGCTAAACAACAAAAATAAATCTGTCAAATTAATCGTGAATTGTTCAGTAGTGTATGGCAAATCCCCATGGAAGGTTATAGCGTTCAACAACATGTGCAAACCATCAAATTTTATTTTCAAAATCAGTGCTCCATTCGAGAAACCATTACGTGATGTTTATCCTCGCCTACAACCGTTTCGCCGAGTCGACTATTCGAAGTTTGGTGGCCAAATTCGAATCAACCGGTTTGATAAATAATCAGTCAACATCCGTATGTCACCGAAACGCAAGGTCTGCTGAAAACATCCCCGCTGTGCGTGAGAGTGTACGGTAAAACATGAGGCACTCAATTACTCGTCGTTCACAAAAACTTGAACTTTCTGCGACTTCAACTAGGCGAATTTTGCGTCGGGACTTTGGATTGCTCCCTTTCGTTACTGACGGGTGATATATGTCCCAGTAAAAAAGCGGTTTTTAAATTACGCATTTATTGTTGACAAGCATGTACGAAGATTGCTATAGGGACATATATGTCCCACACGAAACATTTCTATCACTGTTGACGTAAAACAGCACTACTTTTACGTTGACCACTGTCCCAGTCGTAATTTATAGTTTGTCACTTGCCACCTACCACGAGAATTTGTATTTTGAGATTAGGTATTTCAGTAAATCCGTTATATGTGAACAGGTGTACATGGTGCCCTTGTTACTTTGATAGTTTTTCGTGTTTTTTCAAGTGTAAAAGTGAACTGAAAATATGGCAAGGTAAGTTTTAGTGAATATATATGCAACAATGTAGAGTAGAATGTATTTGAAATTTTGATAAGAATTAGTATATTTTTTGCGGGACATACACGTCCCGCCCTTAAAATCAAACATGTATGTAGTTTTTGTGTCTAAATGAATGTTATTGATGTATTGATTGATAATGGAAATTGACTGTTATTGTTATAAGTGTATTTATTAACTATTTTACAATGTATTTATATGAACAGTAATTTAAAGTTGAAAATGTGTCATTATTGCTACTTTTATATTGTAAATAAATATTTTCATTTTTTCTTTTTTTTTACAGTAGAAAGCGTCTCAACTCTGAAGAGCATAGGGAACTAACTGCCCACATTGACCAGTATAGGTTATCTGATGACTCGGATGCTGGTGAACCATTTCAAAACTCAGGTTCTGAATATCAACCTTCTCAAAGTGATCTTGAAATAATATGCTCACGTAAAAGAAAGGCAATTCATATTTCAAACCATAAACTGCTCCATAGTTCCAGTACCAATGATAGCTCCGATAATAATAGCTCTGAAAGCTATAACGAGCTTGAGAGTAAAAACAATCAGATCGAAAGCGAGGATAACAACAGGGAACGTAAAATTTGTAATAATCCAAACATTCATTGGACCACGAGTAGTAGCTCGTTTATTTCGGCAAAGACTGTACCAAATGCGAAAACCCCTAGCATTTTGCATTCGGACATAACTCCTCAGTTTTCTGAATTCCAATGTTTTTTGAAACTGTTTCTTAGAAGTTTGTTTATATATATTGCCCAATGCACTAATGAGCGATTAAAAATTCTCGGTGAAAAAACCAAGAAAGCATATGCTCCAACAGATCAGCATGAAATTATGTTAGTTCTTGGGTGTTATATCGTCATGACATACAACAAAGTACCATCTATGGCAAATTACTGGTCTTCCAATAAATCACTCGGGAATGAAGCAATAAAAGCTGCCATATCAAGAGATCGATTCTTTCTACTTACCTCTAAGATATATTACAATTATCCTGCTCGCCCAGAAAATTCAGGAAAACTGTATTACATTTCTGAAGTAATGTCATGTTTTAAACAAACATTTCTAAAAGCTCGTTCAGACAGTACTTTCCAAAGCATAGATGAGTCAATGGTGAAATTTAAAGACCGCTCTGCTCTCAAGCAATATCTTCCACTAAAATCAATAAAGAGGGGCATCAAAATTTGGGAAAGATGCGATTCCTGCTCCGGCTATGTATACGACATGAACATATACAGCGGAAAAGACACTGAGCATGAAGACGGTGCATTAGGCCAAGGGTTAGGTGAACGGGTTGTCAAGACATTATGTAGGACCATAAGGGATCCAGATGTTCTATTATGCTTTGACAGATTTTTTACAACCGCGTCTTTGATGGCTAGTTTGGAATTTGCTGCAGTCGGTACATGTATGTCGAACCGTAAAAATATTCCAAAATTTGAAAAACAAAAAATGAAGAAAGGAGACTCTCAGTCTTTATTTAGCAATATGGGTGTGGCTGCGTACCTATGGAAAGATTCGAAAGAAGTGATTGTCCTCTCAAACTGCCACAATGCTGAAACAGGAAGTGTCGAAAGGCGACGGAAAGATGGAACCAAAATGACAGTGCCATGCCCGCAAGCAATTAAAGATTATAACTCCTATATGGGCGGGGTAGATCTCTCTGATCAATTATCTGGTTTGTACGACATGGACCGAAAATCACAGAAGTGGTGGAGAAAGGTGTTTTACAAACTTTCACTTATAGCAGCCACAAATGCATGGATATTATTCAAAGAATCTCACAAGCGTGACGTTCCATTCCTGGCGTTTTTAGTAAATTTAGCTGAATCGCTAATTAATTTAGGAAGAAAAAATGCAGGGATAGTTAGAAAACGTAGTACCGGAAGACCTACAAGTTCATCGAGAAATCTAGTAAATGTAGGAGATCATTTGCCTGTTCAAAGAAAAACTCGACGTAGATGCCATTCTTGTGCATCAAGAAAAATCGAACGAAAACCAACGAGGACCATGTGTACAGGATGTGATCTTCCACTTTGTAATAACTGTTTTTCAACATTTCACACATAAATTTAACGTTTTTATTGCATTTTTATATGTAATAGCCTAGTTCATATTGCATACTTTCATTCCTGGTGGGACACGTTCGTCCCAGTGTTGTTTACTATTGGGACACATACGTCCCTGTTTAATTTTTTCTTATGGCGTTAAATAAAATTAATACTATGTTGTAATGTTTTATTTTGTGTGCCAAGATATACATAATAGGACCTATAGTAAAAAAAAATCAAAATTTAAAAGTCGTAATTTAGTTGCACCTGCCTTTCTCGGACACATATATCCCATTAGTAAAATGGTAGCATGCTTTTCCAAAATAAAGTCGTGGCAAAAGGGTTAAGGAAAACGACCATAGACAGCGCAGTGTGTTCACTGATTGAGCTCTGGAGCATTTGGAAGTTGACCCAAATTTCGCCAAAAACAGGATATGTGAACAATCAATTGTTGAATTTGGGACGATATCAATCCACACGATAAAGTAAGTCACTGTTTGGTGCGGATTTTGGTTTGGCGAAATCATCGGTCCCTACTTCTTCCAAAACGAAACTGACATTGGCATAACCGGCAAAGGCGAGCACTACAGATCGATGATAAGCAATTTATTGTAGCCGAAACTGGATGATATGGATACCGACGACATGTGGTTCCAACAGGACCCCTCTATGTGCCACACAGTGGACATTCTGCACGAGCGATTTGAGAGAATGGTTATCTTGCGCAGCGGCGACGTGAACTGACCATCCAGATGGTGCGATGTAACGCCCTTAGACGTCGTCGTCGTTGTCGTCGTCAGCATTTATTCTTGTTAGCAGGATAACTCAACTAAATCGTGTCGGATCGATAGAGTTTTGACTGATTTTGATCGGGGACGTGGACCTCCCAGGCGACACCTATTGATTTTGAGGTGGATAGGACATACCCCACCCTGTCCATAGGTAATGAGTTCGAGTTTGAGCTGTTTTTCGATTTTAAGCCAAAACTATGCATTGTAGAGAAAAATATTCAAGAGATCAAGTCGTAGATATAAAAATTTCCAACAAATTTTGTTTTAAGTTTTTTACCACTAGAGGGCGAAAACCATTTTCTTTCTTTTTTTGTAATACTCTTATGCAAATGCAAAAAACACCCTAGCGCATTATTTTTTATTTATAGGCAAAACTATATCAGTGTAAACTTGAAGAATCGAAAAATGCATAGGATCATTAATTGCCGTTAATTAATCGTTAAAGTTACAATTTAACCGTTCTTCAATTTAAAACATTTTTGAGTGTTCTGCTAACTTCACATGAAGTTAGCAGAACATCTGTCAAATTTATTTTTTTGCTAAAAGTAAATATGTAGGAAATTTCCGCTAATTAACCGTTAATTAATCGTGAAAGTTACAATATAACCGTTCTTCAATTTAAAAAAAATTTTAGTGTTCTGCTAACTTCACATGAAGCTCGCAGAACATCTGTCAAATTTTTTTTTTTTTTTTGTTAAAAGTATATAGGAAATTGCCGCTTTTTAACCATAAACAAATGGTATAAACGAAATTAAAAATTTTTTTTCAATGTTAGCAAAATAATTCAAAATTGGAAATAACGAAAGAAAATAGATAACCACGAAAGAAAATTGATAATTTACATCTTCATAAAAAACCAGAGGATGAATTAATTAAGATTAAAAGCTGTTCTATTAAGTTACGGGGAACAAATTCCAAAAATCTGAAAAAAACTGAAATATGTGACCCGGCGAAGATTAACTAAAAGAAGGCAAACGGTAAATTCCTGCACGGAAAGTAATCCCCGTAAGACAGTGTAAAAGGAGATCAATGGCTGTTCTGCTAATTTCTCACGGGGAAAATCCAAAAATCGAAATAAAAAATTGCAAAATTATCACGACAAATCCGAAGACTTCAGAATAATTAAAAGAACGCGAACGGTAAATTCCTGAAGAAAAACTGACCCCCATAAGTCCTTCTCAAACAAAATTCATGGCTGTACTGCTGTAACAGAAAGAAAATGCATAAATCATAATACAATATTGCAAAAGTACCACAGCGAATTCGAAGACATCACGATTAATGAAAAGAACGCAAACGGTAAATTCCTGAACGAAAACTGACCCCCTTAAGTCCCTTTTAAACAAGAGTTATGGCTGTTCTGCTAAGTTCACAGAAAAACAGCCACAAAATATAATAAAGAATTGCAAAATTATCACGGCGAATTCGAAGACATCACGATTAATTAAAAGAACGCGAAGGGTAAATTCCTAAACGATAACTGACCTCCTTAAGTCCCTTTTAAACAAGATTCATGGCTGTTCTGCTAAGTTCACAGAAAAACATCCATAAAACATAATAAAGAATTGCAAAATTATCACGGCGAATTCGAAGACATCACGATTAATTAAAAGAACGCGAACGGTAAATTCCCGAACAAAAACTGACCCCCTTAAGTCCCTTTTAAACGAGATTCATGGCTGTTCTGCTAAGTTCACAGAAAAACATCCATAAAGCATAATAAAACATTGCAATATTATTACGGCGAATTCGAAGACACCACGATTAATTAAAAGAACGCAAACGGTAAATTCCCGAACAAAAACTGACCTCCTTAAGTCCCTTTTAAACGAGATTCATGGCTGTTCTGCTAAGTTCACAGGAAAAAAATGCATAAGTCATAATAAAATATTGCAAAAGTATCACGGCGAAATCGAAGACATCACGATTAATTAAAAGAACTTAACAGACCAACCATGAATCACGTTTGAAAACGGCTTATGGGGGTAAGTTTTCATTCAGGAATTTACCGTTCGTGTTCTCTTGATATCTTCGAATTCGCCGTGATAATTTTACGATGTTCTATAGATGTTTTTCTGTGAACTTAGCAGAGCAGCTATGAGTCTCGTTTAAAAAAGACTTATGGGGGTCAGTTTGCGTTCTTTTAATTAATCGTGATGTCTTAGAATTCGCCGTGATACATTTGCAATATTTTATGATTATTTATACATTTTTTTTTCTGTGAACTTAGCAGAACAGCCATGAATCTCGTTTGAAAATGGCTCATGGGGGTCAGTTTTCAATCAGGAGTTTGCCGTTAGTGATAATTTTGCAATGTTTTATTATGTTTTGTGGGTGCTTTTGTGTGAACTTAGCAGAACAGCCATAACACTTGTTTAAAAGGGACTTAAGGGACAATGTTTTATTATGTTTTATGGATGCTTTTCTGTGAACTTAGCAAAACAGCCATGAATCTCGTTTAAAAGGGACTTAAGGGGGTCAGTTTTCGTTCAGAAATTTACCGTTCGCGTTCTTTTAATTAATCGTGATATCTTCGAATTTGCCGTGATAATTTTGCAATTTTGTATTCCAATTTTTGGATTTTCCCCATGGGAAGCTAGCAGAACAGCCATTAATCTCATTTTACAATGTCTTACGGGGATTAGCTTCCGTTCAGGAATATACCGCTTCCCTTCTTGTAATTAATAGTGACATCTTCGTCGGGTCACATTTTTCAATTTTTTTCATATTTTTGGATTTTGTTCCCCGTAGCTTAACAGAACAGCTTTTAATCTTAATTAATTAATCCTGTGGTCTTTTGTGAAGATGTAAATTAGCAATTTTCTTTCGTGTTTATCTATTTTCTTTCGTTACTTCCAGTTTTGAGTTATTTTACTAATATTGAAAAATATTTTTTTTCAAATTTCGTTTATACCAGTTATTTACGGTTAAAAAACGGCAATTTCCTATATACTTACTTTTAACAATTTTTTGTGGCATGTTCTGCTAACTTAATGTGAAGTTAGCAGTACACTAAAAAAAAAATTAAAATTGAAGAACGGTTAAATTATAGCTTAATGCTTAATGTTTAACTGTTAATTAGCAGCAATTTCCTATATACTTACTTTTAGCAAAAAAAAATTTGACAGATGTTCTGCGAGCTTCATGTGAAGTTAGCAGAACACTAAAAATTTTTTAAAATTGAAGAATGGTTAAATTATAACTTTCACGATTAATTAACGGTTAATTAGCGGCAATTTCCTATATACTTACTTTTAGCAAAAAAAAATTTACAGATGTTCTGCTAACTTCGTGTGAAGTTAGCAGAATACTCAAAATTTTTTAAAATTGAAGAACGGTTAAGTTGTAACTTTCACGATTAATTAACGGTTAATTAACGGCAATTAATGAGCTTACGCATTTTTCGATTCTTCAAAGTTGTTCTGCTAAGTTCACACTGATCAAAACTATGCATTTTTTAGAAGAGTTCAATCACATAAAAACTTGCAGAACAAACAACTTCCTACAAATCGTCATACATTTTTTTTTACAAAAAATGGAAGTGTACATCCACGAAAATGGATACGTCATCGCTGCACAACGTGCGTTCCGCATCCGATTTGAAATTCCTCACAATTCAGCAGTCCCAGATCGAAAATCAATTGTTTTGTGGGTAATAAATTTCAGAAAAACTGGATCTGTTATCAAGAGAGGAGGTGGACGTCCACGAACAGCTTGGACACCTCGAAAACGTCGAGATAGTCAGATACTCCGTGTTACGGTCGCCTACACGATTTTCACGCAGGCATGCGACCGCCCTTCGTCTCTCTGATCGCAGTGTGCGAAGAATTCTTCATCAGATTCTTTGCTTTCATCCATATAAGTTGGTTCTTATACAGGAATTATCAGAACGTGATCGTCGAATAGTCAGAATAGTCGAATGGCTGCGTGTGAAAACATGCTTAAAAATTTACCTCAGAAAGTGGTTTTTTCAGTGATGAGGCATTTTCACTTGTCTGGCTGCGTAAACAAGCAAAACTTCCGGTACTGGTGCCACGACAACCCGATAAAGATACACGAAAGGCCGCTGCATAGTGAGAAACTTACAGTTTGGTGCACTATGTCACAAATGGGAATAGTCAGGCCTTACTTTTTTGAAGAAAGGAATCGGGCTGTTACCATCAATTCAGAATGCTACATAGCGATGATTCAGATTTTTTTCGCCCCAACCTTGCAGAACTTAATATGCAGAATGTCTGGCTTCAACAGCATGGGGCGACAGCCCACAGATCCCGAGCGTCACTGGAACATTTGAGAGAAATGTTCCCCGGGCGCTTGATCTCCGAAATAGGCGATATTCCATGGCCTACGCGCTCGCCGGATTTGACGCCTTGTGACTTCTTTCTGTGGGGTTGCCTTAAATCTGAAGTATTCAAACATTGTCCAAGGATCCTAATACAACTGAAGGAGGCAATCCGTATGGAAGTTCGAAGAATACCGCAAGAAATGCTAGCAAGAGTTATGATATATTTCAGAAATCGCCTGCAGCAGTGTCGCAATAATGGTGAAGAGCACTTGACCGATATTCTTTTTAAAATCACATAAAATAAAACGGCTTTAGTTGTACTCTTAAGATATAAGAATAAATTTATTGCATTTCAAATAATAGTTGTTTTATTACACTTTAAAAATGGATGACTCTTAGAATTTAAGTATAATAGAATTAGAAATAAGTTACTCATTAGTCTTAGACTAGATCGTAACAATATTTTAATATACAGGGTGTCCCAGATTTAAACGGACATACTCTAGTGGAAGGTAGAGCACACTCAGCCGAGTTCAAAACACCTCTATACTTACCGTTGAATGTGAATCGTTTTGAGATACGGGGTTTTATGGTTTTTGACCAGAACTTTAGTCCGCCATATTTTTGAAATGACTGCATATATTTAGATAAAATTTGGTATACATATTATACTCTTTTAGGTTAATAAATAGGTTAAGTGATTTTGGAAAAATTCAAAGACCGAACTCCATTTTTTTTAATGTGGCCCTTTGGGTCGTTAACATCACACTGTATATTTTTTTGTAGTAAATGTTAGTAAACTTTTAGAAAGCCTATGGACCAGTTTATGAAATAATGTCATAATATTTGATGATACGTTTATGGTTATTCTTCAATAATTTTTCAAAAGTATTGAAAGACAAAATTTGACATTCTATAAATAACATGATCCAGTTGCTAACATCATTATTTTATTAATTTTAGCTAACTACCCCGCAGAAGAGGTTGTTATTTGTTTTTGTTTTGACATTCAGTGTTTTTTTCCGTCCAAAATAAAGCACATTCCATTTATTTCACGAATAAAAAATAAGTAATAAAACGATGCGATTAACACATGACATTGTTGCATTAACAATCCCAAGTAAGCACATGTCAAATGTGTAATTTTACAATTAAGAATTGCTGTTCGCTCTTGGTAATTGTTAGAATAAGTGATAAAAAGCCGGTTATAAAACTAAAAATTTTAAGATGCCATTTCAATTTAGTAATGAAGAATACGGATATTATTTTTGTGTGGCTTTTGCGACGGAAATGGGAGAGCTGCAAAAAGAGAGTATCAAAGGCGTTTTCCAAATCGCCGTGTACCAGATCATAAAACGTTTTCAGAGGTATACCAATTTAGTAGGGAACATGGACAATTTCCGTCAATGACAAAGCATGAACATGTTCCCAGAGCTTTTCCACAAGAAGAGCTTACAGGTTGTGGGAAATAATCCATCCATAAGTGTTAGAAAAATAAGTAATGAGTTAGCAGTACCTAAGACAAGAGTCTGGCGAACATTAAAGAAGGAAAATTTGTATCCATTTCATGTTAAAACAGTTCAACGTCTAGAAGACGGCGACGACGTTCGCCGCTTAACGTTTTGTAGGTGGATTTTAGCTCACAGAAGAACAATATCGAGAGTTCTAGTCACGGATGAAGCCAAATTCGCACGTGATGGAATTAATAACTGTAGAAATCAGCATGTTTCCACATGCAGTGATTCAGATACATTCCGAACACAGATTTAACATTAATGTATAGTGTGGTATTTACAATAATCATATAATAGGGCTCCACATTTTTGAAGGAAGGCTAACTGGTGAGGTTTATTTAAACTTTCTTAGAGATATCTTGCCAGATTATTAGAAGACATCAATACTAGGGGTTTATGGTTTCAGCACGATGGTGCTGAATTATTCCCCATTATTCTGCACCGGTCCGGGATCATCTGAACTAGCATTACACCAACAGATGGATTAGTCGCGGAGGTCCGGTAAACTGGCCACCTAGGTCTCCTGATCTTACACTTCTAAATTACTATTTATGGGGTCATTTCAAGTCAGAGGTGTACAATGAAGAGTTCAATACACGAGAGCAGCTTCTAGAAAAAATTATTACTGTATGTGATAACATTAGAAATAATCCAGAAGTGATTGATAGGTCAGTGAAAAACTTATTAAAACGTTCTCGAAAACGTATTGACGCTGGGGGCATTCATTTTGAAAACCTGTTATAGTTTTAATTATTAGCACTGTTTTTATTTCTATTTTTTTTAATTACTTAAAGTTCTAAATAAATTTATGAAAGAAATGGAATGCGTAATATTTTGGATGAAATTAAATTAAAGAATAACCATAAACGTGCCATCAAATATTATGACATTATTTCATGAACTGGTCCATAGGTTTTTTAAAAGTTTACTAACATTTACCACAAAATAATATACAGTGTGATGTTAACGACCCAAAGAGCCATATTAAAAAAAAAGTCGATCCTTGAATTTTTCCGAAATCACTTAAGCTATTTATTAACCTAAAAGAGTATAATATGTGTACCAAATTTTATCTAAATATGTGCAGTCATTTCAAAAATATGGCGGACTAAAGTTCTGGTCAAAAACCATAAAACACCCCGTATCTCAAAAACGGTTCCCATTTAACGGTAAGTATAGGGGTGTTTTGAACTCAGCTGAGTGTGCTCTACCTTTCACTAGAGTACGTCCGTTTAAATCTGGGAAACCCTGTATATAAAAAAAAAAACTTTACGAATCGTAGCAACCAAACTTTCGCCATTTTGATAATAATGTTTAACAATAAGGACGCGTTGTTTATCATGTAGCGCTAAATATTTACATATATCCGTCTTCTATCAATCTGCCACAATTATTGACCTATCGAATCATGACAGCCAAAATGACGCGTAATTCAAATCTTGCGCTATTATAGTAACACCCCTTATAAATTACACCTCTTATTTTAATAGCTACTTTTTAAGTTGTTAATTTTCTTTTAAACCAATATATTTTATGTACCACTTAAATACTTAAATTGCTAATTTTGATTTAAAACAATGTATAAAATATATTGTTATTGTTTATTGTGCCATTAAATAGATAAAGCAATATTAATTAAAAAATATTTTAGGTGTTTCAAAAAAACCTAGGTATTGTTTAAATCCGCATATTTTTTAACTCCATTAAAGAAAAAAGCTTGTTTGTATTAATTGTAATAATTCTCATATACTCCATAGATGCAAAGTTTTAACTAAATTGAATCAAAGATTTAGTCGCTCGAGAAAAACGTTATAATTTTGAGTGGAAAACAACAAAACAATAGAATGGAAAATCTATTTCGCGATCTGAAAATAAACAATTTAAGATACTATTTTAATTTTTATTTGTTTTTCCAAATGAGAAAATGACTATTGATAAGAAATGTAAGAATTTTAGGAAAAGAAAGCCAAACAGAGAAATAAATCCATTTATTTCCATAAAATAATTATTTCAAGTAAACGTTAAGTTACTTTAGTAATGGACATTACTAAACTGATTCAATCAGGCAAACTAATTCAGTCTTGACCTTTACATAACTACAATATCTACCATTACAATAACTATTGGGTTGTCCAAAAAGTTCGTTCGGTTTTTTCAAGTATTTATTATTAATATTATAGTTATTATAAACTATTTTAATCAATAATGTACGTTCCTCCATTTTCAATAACTTTCTCCCATATCTCAGTAAGCTTCATAATACCATTTTCATAAATAAAAACTTTGAGGTTTGCTCGCAAAAAATTTTTTTTAATGATTTCTGACTTCCGCCTCATTGATAACTGTTAAGTTTCGTAAACTGTTATCCATGGAGCGGAATAGGTGAAAATCCGAGGGCGCGAGATCTGGAGAATACGGTGGATGGGGTAAAACATCCCACTCTAACTCTAACAATTTCCTCCGGATCTGCAGAGAAGTGTGACATCGAGCGCCGTCGTAATGAAAGACGACCTTCTTACGATTTACAAGTCCTGGGCGCTTTTTCTGCAATGGCTTGGCTCAATTTTTGTAGTTGTTCGCAGTAAACGTCCCAATTTTTTGTTTCATTCTTCGGGAGTAGCTCAAAATAAATGAGTCCTTTGAAATCCCACCAGACGGACAACAAAACTTTCCTGGGGTGAGCACGAATATAACAGCAGTAAACAACACTAACAACAGTTAAATATTAAGATTAAATAAGGAGGAAGGCTTCAAGGCTGCAGCTGTGCGCATGACATCATAGACCGTGACGTAAGTGGTTAACTCCGAAAAACAAAACGACTTTTTGGACCACCCGATATTTACTAGATTCAGCAACCACATATTACTTAAAATAAATTCAAACGACTTTAGGTAATGGATAAAAGTGAAAAATACTTTAACTGGTCAGATTAGCCGTATAAGCGATTGTATACAAAACACTGATAAAATTCTTTCGAGAATATATCAACATTGAAACAACATTCGCACTTAGTTGTACCATAACTCATGTCGATAACCTACAAATATACGGGTTAATATTTCTCTATTGTTTCCCAATCGTTATAATAATCTCCATGTGTAATAATAATTGCTATTTTTCTAATGGACATATACTTAATGTTAACACCGCATAAATTTAAATGATTAACAATTTCATGAGGTTAAATAATTTGAACTTGTGCCACATAAAATTCTTTGCTCTGTATCGCCCAATTTTTTTCGGCGTACTTTATAAAATACTCAACACGCTTGGTTAAAAAAAGTGCGTCATTTGATACTGAAGAGCTAAAAATGCGAGAACAAAACATGTATACATTTCAAAACGTTCTCAATGAAAAAGGCTAAGAAAGAATGAAGTCAAAATAACAATAACTTTAGGTATTACCTTTAACTGTCTGTGTTCTATAATTTCTCTTTCACCAAGCCATTTTCACCGCTAAATATATAATTTATTATTTGTTCTAGATTTATCATATCCAAAATGAATTTATTTTACTCAGGCTGTCTTTAAAATACCTAATCAATTTTACTTCAGTAAAAGTATGTTTTTACTGAATATAGAGCTTGATGAGATAAACTAAATGATATATAATATACATGCCAACAAAAACCGGCGAAAATCTACATGTCTGAGTTTTTCTATTTTTAACCATATTTCAACAATAGTATGAAATTTCGTGAAATTGTTTTAATAAAAGTATCGGTAATTAAAAGGAATCTAATATAAGGTCATTTAGGTGGGCATTATCGAATATCGATTTGGTATCGGTTTAGGGAATACAACTTTCATTAGAACACTTTTTTTAAATCGGTATGATTACCGAAATATCCGTTAAAATAGAAGTTCCGGAAGTATACCGTAAAAAAGGAATGGGACATTTTATTTTACCTTTAAATAATATTTAAAGACACAAATAACGTGCATCATCGAGTTTGTCTTATCTTTTATTCAATTACCTAATCAGCAGTCATAATGAAAAAAGTCTCTGTAAATCTCAATAAGAAGTAACTATTTCTTCATTCCAAGTGATCCCAATATGACGTAACTATTTCTTCAGTCCAAGTCTTGAAGGAAAGATATAACAAAAAAAATATTAATATTAATTATACTGTAGTAGACAATAAATGTATTGTAATAATAAAAGCCTTATTTTATTTTTCCTGTAAGTGCAAATTAACTATTTAATTGTCACAAATAATCGCATTACAAATTAAGCATATTCACCACTAAAACTAAAAATAATTTGTCGAAGATCTACTGCGATATTTTCAATATACAGAAAAAGTAGTCTTTAAATCGATAATCTGTTCCTCTCTATTAATTCGTGTTCTTCTATTTTAATTCAACAAACCTATGCACTATTTTATTAATCAAATAATTACTTCGATATTTCAATGAAACACGAAATATGTTGTACTCAATAAATGATATGTTGTACTCAATAGCCGAATTCGGCCACTGACCGAAATTTATACCCAGAACGCGTTGTGAACTTCGGTAATTTCTCACATCGCGTTTCGGGTACTTTTTATATTCGTAGAACCCGTTGTGGATAAATTAGATAGATACACAATGCGAAATTACGACGACCATCGGAAATACACGATGATTTGCGCGTTCTCCTCCTCCTTCAAGGTAACGTTTTTCTCGGCAGGAGCCGAGAACTCGATGACATACATCATCTTGGTTTGATGGTCCAGGAGGACCACATCAGGCTTATTAGCTTGTATTCGCCTGACGGTCGGGAACGAGTAGTTCCAATATATGCGGGCACTTCTCATTCCCGACAACGGACTTAATATCTCCGGGAGCGTAAGGCAGCACCGGTGTTTTGTCCGCCCCATACGAGTGCCTTAGGTAGTAATGGTATTAGGTAGTATAGCACACGTAATGCAGCGTTATGCCGATGGATGTAGGCCCAAGTCGCATATACAGGGCACGCTGATAGCAGGTGAATCAGCGATTCCGGTGCCTGGTGGCAGGCCCTGCAGTTGATATCAGGTACCTCCACACCCATCACTCGGCTTCGGTAGACCAATATGTTTATAACACCATTCTGGCAGGCCGTTATAAAGCCTTCGGTCTCAGATCTGAGCCCGGCTGACCTCAAATAAGCAAAGATCATCGCCATCGATAAATCCTGTGCTTCAATGTTGTTATAGAAAACTCTTATCGACATGCTTCCTAAACAGATTTCTCTGTTCGGCAGCTTTGATTTAGGCTTTCAGAGGATTGGGCTCCAGTTCAGTGATTGACTGTACGTCATCACCTTGCCTGCCTCTTCGTCTATGGTCGAATCTGAGACCGAATCATTCTGTGGCTTTTTATGCTGCCTTAAATAGACCCGCTCCCACTTCCGAGACTTCATGATCTCTCACTAGCCGCATAAGTGGATCCGAGCTACAGACGACGTTACATGCTATACCCAGGTCTAATCTGTCATGCATACACTCCAGGTTCAAGAGTCCTCGGCCTCCCCGTTGTCTCGAGAGATATAGCCGAGGAACAGACGATCTTGGATGAATGATTCTATGTATGTGCATCATCTTTCGGGTTTCCCTGTCCAACCTACGCAGGTCATCGGCAGTCCACTTCACTACTCCGAAGGAGTAAAGTAGTACCGGAATAGCGAGCATATTCGTTGCAGACACCTTGTTTTTCCCCGATAGATGACCAAATTTTTCGGAGTCGATGTCTGTACTTGCCACGGAGAGCGTCCTTTACGCGTTGCGTATCCTGGATATAGTTCTGATTTATACCCAAGTACGCGTACGTTTCCCCGACATCCAAATGTTTTAGGATGCTTCCGTCTGCTATCTGCGCATCTTCAGGGATCCTCGTAGATCGCCCTTTCTTGAGATGGAAGACTGCACACTTGTCCAATCCGAATTCCATGCCAATTGCCCACATGTACACTTGCACCACTCTGAGGGCGTTTTGCAAGCCTTGCTCTCCAGAGGCATAGATCTTGAGGTCATCCATGTAAAACAAATGGGTGACCTTATGCCTGCGATTATTGGGTGGTCCGCAATTATATCCGCGAGTTTGGCGAAGTTCAAATGACAGGGGTAATAGCGAGATACAAAATAGGAGAGGGCTTAGGGAATCCCCCTGAAACACTCCTCTCCTAAACATTACCGGCTCCGTGGTTACCCGCCGTTCACCGGATGTTATGGTGAAGCGAATTTTCCAGAGCGGTAGTAGGTGTTGTATGCATCTCACTATTGGTGCTGGTACCGCAGGACATCCAAGCAAGCGAATCAACAGCTCGTGGGATGTTGAATCAAATGCCTTGCGGTAGTCTATCCATCGATAGATTCCACTTGTATTGTACAGAGTCCTGCGTAATACAGCGGTCTATCAACAGGTTTTTTTTTTGTAACCTGCCTGGCCCTTTTTTGTACCGCGTTGCTCCCCTATCTCTTGAAGGCTTCTGCCCCTCGTTCAACCACGAGTTGAAAACTCGGGCCAGACGGCGGTGGGTCGACGGAAACCGTTTATACAAATTATGTCTAATTTACGGGTGTTAGCGCCCTGTGTATAAAAGTTCCGAGATTAGATGACCATGATTGTCATGTTTCTTATGTGTGCTGCTGATTTAGCTATATGAATGTTTATGTTATTGTATTTTGAATGGAACGATTGAGAAGGGCGAGGCTTAACTTGCGAGGTATCGCAGACAGTACAGCTTGAAAGTCAATAAATAGTATTTTGAGTGTAACGTGGCCGAGTTTTATTTTTTACATCCCCCTGAGAGCTTTCACGGGTATGTTTCTTTTATTGCCAAAACCAAGTATCGCTTTCCCAAAAGATTATAAAGATTCCACAAAATCGTACCACTACCTTATCAGCGCACTCGATGCTCGATGTCCTGAGAAACGGTAGATAGATAGGTTCACTGCTTAGGAAATAAATGTACGTACACACATAATAGCAAAGATGCCATTCGGACTCTGAGCTGACCGCAGGAATACACGAAAACGTATTGTAAAAGTTTTATAATGCGTGTTTTGTAAAAAAAAAAAACAGACCAAAAAACTAAAATATTACATTTTAACATAATGAACAAATATTGAAAAACAGGATTATTGAAATTCTTCCAAATAATTGTCATACTATATTTTGAATAGGTAACAGGTTCTTATTTCGTTATCTTGATTAAAGAACGAATTACATTTATTAAACGATTGATTTCAAGTCGCATTACCTCGAATAAACAATTTAAAATAAGAAGGCCTTTTTCATGACATCGTTTACCTAACACATTTGGTAACAACCAATAATATTTAATACGATGCAATATATATAAACTATTAATTTCGTAATATTACTCTGTATTTGTGATATATAAGCCGGTCTGAGTCCTTATCTTATCAAAGTTAAAACTGCCGGGTTATCACCCAATCACATGACTCCCCCGTTGCCAAGTCAGCTTTCATGATGATAGCCATACATGCTTAATAATAACGTAATCTTTGAATTAGCAGAAGTTCTCAAACAATAGAACGGATGTATTCATTACAATAATGGTAAAAATAGTCAACCGCCAGAAATATTAAATAACGCCTTAAATTTGTAATAAATTCTGCAACTTCAGTTATCGTTTGACTATATCATTTTTCTTATAAGTTGATAATTAAGGTAACCTGCTAAATATTTAATACAACGTAACGTATATGTACATGACAGGTGTCCCTCGAGGCAAAGTTATTGACACTTCAGGAATTTTAATGTACGTTATTTTTGACTGCATTAGTATCAGCTGTATGATTTATAGTAAATAACACAAAAATAATTGTCAAATAAAAAAGATGGTATCATTTTAAGTACAATTAAACACTTAAAATAATTAGAAGAAATAAAACAGAACCGATATAAAAACTAACAAATCAAGACGTAACCGTTTGGCATAAACGGATTATGACAAACAAGTCTACATGTTCTTTCACATAGTTACGAAAATTATAATGAAAAATACATTCGAATATATTTCAAGCTTTATTATTAAAATATTACGAACAAACCATATCCCGCTTATAGTAATTTTAAAGTTCAAGGCCGTATAGCCCTTATAATTAAAATGATAGATAATATATGAATATAAATATGGATACATAAGACATTAATTATTAACTATAATTATTCCAGACATGTTTACTTTTGTATTTCGAACAAATCGAATTACAATAAAGACTATTTTCGCTGTGTACAAGATAAGATGCACGAAGATTACTAGGATTTTTTAATTCTATATTAATTAACAGACATAACAATAACAAACAGAATTTATACCGTAAGTCGTAGCATATAATTAATTGATCTTGTAACGTAGACGTAGAGTACGTACATGATTTGCTTTAGTGATTCGTCGATGCACTCCTGGCGTATAGCACAATGAAATAGTTGACTCCTGGCATCATTGAGTGTTTAAAATTGTTATTGACTTGTTTTTAATACAATGTGAAACCAAATTGCCATATACTTTAGAAGAAAAGTTAATAGTTTTTAATTATTGGCAAGACTGAACAAAATCTACATGCAGTTGACAAAATTTTCAATAAAATTTATGTCGATCGCCCTGTCTCCAAAGCATTCTGTAGAAGATTCAGGGAACATAATATTCAGAATAAAAAATGAACTGCACGCCAAGGTGTTGCAGAAAACCAACAAACAAATATTTTTGTTAAAACAGTCAATTCCACATAATCTACAGCTTCAGTTACAGCCCAAACTGCAGCTGTTTGTAATGAAAAATGTGTAAAAACTGTGCAAAGGGTTTTAAACAACCAAGATGTCACCCTTATAAATTAAAAATGGTTCACCAGCTCCCAGATGATCCGATCACAGACTCTTGTGAAATGATATCAGAAAAAATAGCACGAGAACCTGAATATTCAAAAAAACAATTTATTTTACCAATAAATTCATGTTTTTTTTTAATGGCAATATGAATACTCAGAATGTAGAGTACTAACAGTACTAGAGTGAAACAATTCTCATATATTTCGTGAGAGCCATACACAATTTCCAGGAAAAGTCAATATGTTGGCAAGGATATTGGGTAACATAGTTAGACCTATATTTTTAAAACGAAATTTAACGGGAGAGGTGTATTTGAACATATTGCAGAATTCTATGGAGTCGTTATTTTGATGATTTTAGAGGAAAATCCTGATGAATTTCAAGATCTGGAAGTAACTATTCAAAAGGATGGAAGTCCTCCACCCTATTATGCCGCAGTAAGAGTTTACGGCGTCAATAAACGTTATCCTAATAGGTAGACTACACGCCGCGGCGCGCGGCGTCTAGTCCACCTATTCGGATATACACCGCGCCGCGCCGGTGTATATTATTATATACACCGAGCAAGCCACTCTATTGAGTGGCTTGCTCGGTCTTAAGATCTAATGCCCTTAGATTTCTTTTTATAGAATTACTTAAAGGCTTTGAGGCAGTAAATTATTAAAGAATGTAGGTTAATTTCCACATAAACACTCGAACGAGTGAGAGAAGAGTTTTATAACAGGATCAACACCTACCTATCAGCAAAGCAGTACTATCAGCAAATGAGAGGTGCACGTTATCGGCATTTATTTTAAAATTCTTTAAAAATATCTGGTACTCCTTTTTACTTTTATAATTTTGTTATTTGTGAATTAAATTTTGTGTTTTCCATTAACCCAGAATTTATTTTAAATGTAAACACAAAATAAAATTAGGTTATATAAAAACTTCTCAAGTGACTTTTTGCAAGATTTTCCAGAAATTACTTTTATAGGGTGGTTTTTATTTTAGGACTAGTGGTATGTGTAGTGGTTTGCATTTTAAATGTACAATATATATAATTCTGTGTGATTAGTTTTGACCAACAGATCAAATCTAATACATCAAATAAAATGACATCAAATATTTGATGTAAATTTATGCAGATTGCCAAGCATAGTTATACAAGTACTAAATACTTCAGGAGAATCTAGGGAAACCTACTACTCTACTACTCTAGAACAAGAACCTAGGGAAAAACTACTACGTTCGTCTTCAATAACATGATGCTACTTCTAACAAGTTTGCCTCGTCTTTCGTTTTGTATTGTTTTGATAATATTATTTCCTATCCGATATTTAGCCCACGTTCGATTTACTTGCTTTTCTTCAAGCTGTTATTTTTCTTATTCACAGTGAGTAAACTTAACCGTGTAACGGAACATACGTCTATAAGCACAACGAGTTTCATATTTTCGTCGCTAGGATTCGTTACGTTCAATCTAGACTTTTCGTGCAATGTGTCAATTTCAATCTCCTCTTCGACTTCGAAGAGAAAGTTTCTCTAGTGGTATACGTAACGTTTTTGACAGGTAAATACATATATAGCTTTTTTTCAATAGTAGTCTGTCAGACGTATGTTCTTTTAGCTCATATTTACCTTAGGCTACTCTTCCATCAGGAGTAGACACATTAGATCAGAAAACCAGTGGTTACTCGGCTAATATTTTCACATTCACGTAATAGCAGTAGCTTCATCCAATACAGCGGTTTTGTAAAATATGTATCCAGAATCTGAGAGAACTTCTAGATATAATTTCATAAAGAACCTTACTTTTATGTTGGCAAATAATCATATGAAAACCAGACTGACAATTTTCAATTTACCCCAATATCTGAGAAAACTAATTGAAGAAGCTGCGGGAGTTGAAAGGAGGGGAGAGTCGCTGAGTCGACTCTCACCGACAAGCTTGAAAAAAGAGTGTGCAATGTTTGCGATTAAAAAACCAGAATGACTAACTACAAATGTATAAAATGAGATAGTCCAATATATTTGGAACATTCATGAAAAATATGTGATGATTGTGTGAGAAAACTTTAGGTTAGTCTATATTTATCGAAAAGAAAATTTCTTTTTATGTTCTTTGTCATACCTGTAGGTTGTCTGTGTAGTTTTGATTGAGACATTCATTTTCCTAGTTTTTTAGTTTTATATTTTCTTGATTGGTTTTAGTGATGTCTTTACTGAAGAAAAGAAGAAAATAATTCATAGGTTTATGGATACAAGGTTTTGGAGTTTTTAAGAAAAAAATACTGGTCAAATTTACAGACTGAATAAATGTACTAGTTTTTATTGATATTTTTACAAACACTCGTTCGTTATTCTACATTTATAGTTTATGATTAATAAAGTTCACGTTTCTCTCGATTCATTGTTTTTATTTATAAATACCTATGACTATAAGCTTCGAAGAAATTTCAAAACGTCCAGTGTGTCCACAGAAAATTATAATAATTCAAGTATAAGTAATTGATAGCTGAAATTGAAGTAGATTTATACTAAATTGATGTTTAGTATAAACTACATAATTATCAAAATTGTTCGGTCGTTAATTAACAATTATAATTTTAATGTAATTTTCATTCGTTATTTACAAATATAAGTTAGCTGGATAAACTTTATTGGTAATATCATCATTTTGATTCGTAATGTCGACCTAAATGTTAACATTTTCATGAGTCACGTTAATTAATTCTGGGTTTAGAATGAAATTGTATATATTCTTTCCACTTCATCTAATATATCTAAGAATCAACTGCAATAAGTTAATGTTATATTTGCTTCGCATATACCAATTATTTAGTACCTTCTTATTAAATATTTATTACATATAAAAAATACAAAACGTTTTTTTGAATTTTAAACATATATGGTTCAAATTACCAGGTATATCAAGTCACTATCAGAGACAACGTTTTTCAAGATAAGAAGTTACATTTTATTTTATTTTTTATTTGCATTGCTGAATACAGAAGTATCTTATGAACAGCATGTACATCACTCCATTATGAGAAATCTAATTTTCCATAAATTAAGTTCAATCAGTATAACTTATTTTACGCTCAAGGCTCAATACTATTGAGATGTTATGGCTCTATATATTAAATAGCCTAAAAAATGACTATAAGAGGTTCTTGTATTTAAAATCAGTTTGATCTAATACCAATCTCGAATACCATCTTCGCCTCGAAGTTCTTATATTTGATTCATGGTGCACTCTGAACCTCGAAAAGGGTTTAAATGAAACTATGTACGTCTAGTCATACAAAGAATAATTCTTTCGTAAACGTGTTGACCACTACAAAATAGATCAGCAACAGACAGGCATATTTTCTGGTAGGTCAATAAACTCCCTATTAGAATATAGAAAATGACATTAATAAAGTATTTTTTCTTGGAACTCCTTTCACGATCGTCTACATATAAAAATGTTATCTTTTTAATTGTCTAAAATGTAACTGAATGTTTATTATAAGTTTTACCGTAAGTGAGTGCATAGTAGAAATATATAACATTGTTGAAAACCACATATTTTTGTTTTGTAGTTTTTCATACTCAATTTCATTTTTGCAGTTGAATGTCTGTCATAACTAACGATTTTGGCAGAATAATATCTGCAATCAATAATGATCATCGAACTGCACTGGCGACTATATTACAAAATTCCGAGTTTTTATAGTAGATTTTTATGTGAAAAAATATATCGAGGTGATATGAAAGGGTACAACAACATTTTCCATAATTAATATAACGTCAAATAATTATTGATTCTTTATTTCAGCATATGTCATTTCTAGTTAACAATATTAATATACATTTGTTATTTCAGATCTATTTCGTTTAGACCTCTAAGAGATCTAACACGTAGACCTGCGTAAGTTACTCTAAATTAAATTTATATTACAACATACATAACCACACAGGGTCATTATAATATCGAATCATAGCAAAGAATCATTTTTAAGCCATAAGAATTAAATTCTCTCTTACACGTCAAGTGATTTATTACCATAACAATATTTAAATACCTCTCCAAAATAATTATTTTTTTTATTTTCATTATTCATTGTCATCTTTCATCTGCATATTTTTTACAGAGAATATCTATTAACTTTATTAATATGTACCTAGTTCTATATTGATGGATTTCAATCGATACATGACTAAATGATTAGTGTTATCGTAAAATCGATTGGTAAATTCACACAGTCATAAGAAAAGCGATGTCCTTAGTTCTACTTAGTATTCCGGAAATCCACAAAATATAATTGTACCAAGTGTAAACTACATACTAAAAATGTATTTAAGTGCAAGCACCAAGTACACTAGTTAAAAATGTGTTGCATCACAACTGACAAGGACATAGAAAACGTACGTGTAAATATTTTTAACACGTTCATGCTTATTAGTAAACGCTAATCTACTTTTAAGAAGTAATGTTTTTAATTTTTAGGTCCTCATCAGAAAAATACCGTTGAAGGAAAATATCTATTTTGAAAGTAAATATGTATTTCCTTAACTATAAAATAGGAGCAAAGCAATTAGTATATACCTAATACACAAAAATAAGTTTTAAATGTAAATATACTTTTAGGCCTTTTTTTGGCTTGTTAATATTTATTTCAAAATTAGTATCTGTCAGATAGTCAGAACATGCCATTAAAAACAATGATATTCAAAATCAATGTGTAAGTGTTTTTGTTCCAAAATTTAAATAAAATATACATAATCATTTGTAAAGTCAATAAAAACATTAAAACATTTTCTACGGGCATTTTTATCAATAAATAGCAATTTTCTTAATGGCAATTCTATTGAATTTCGTTAAAAAGCATGTTTTTATTTTAATACAAAAATTACTTGATTATGCTCTGGTTCATCTTATTTTATATTTTATTATTTTCTGTATATTTTTACATAATTATTAAGTGAAATATACTTTACCTCGATTTGAACTTGAATTTAGAAAATGTACTTGTCGTTAGATTTACTAACGTATTTCAATACTTCACCAACAAAGTTCTTGAATTTTTTAATCTAGTTATTTCTGGAAAAATATGCCCAAGGCCTTTGTAATACATTCATGCTTATTTTAAAAGAAACTTTAATTTAAAATTGCAATTAATTCAATATTTCGTTGCTTTCAAAGAAAAATACAAAATATATTGTTTCATACATACTGGAGTTCCAATTAGGCGTTTTCGAAAACCGTTGTAATTGTAAATAATATAAAGTATTATTTAAGTAAGATGAGAGCTAAAGGGTGGTCCAACCATAATGTACGATGTTAATTGTGAGTCACACCTTAACGTAAAATTTTTTGCCCAACTTAATTTGACATTTCTTTGTTTCAGTGTTTGACAAATTCAACCATGGAGAGGTACACAATTGAGTAGCGCGTTAAGATTGTTGAAGCCTTTTACGAAAATGGGCGTTCAAATCAAAATGCATTTCGTGCACTTCGTGACTTTTTTGGTCAGCATAATCGACCAAATGTGTCCACAATCGGGACAATTGTGCGCAAATTTCAGCAAACCGGGTCTGTAGGAAATGTGAAAACACCTGTGCATGCTCGCCCAGTTCGTTCTGCGGAATACATTGCTGTTGTTCGCGATAGTGTAGCAGAAGAGCCGTCAACCTCGACTCGTCGTCGTGCCCAACAATTGAACATCTCACGAACATCACTGATGCGAATTTTAAATAAAGATTTGAATTTACACGCTTACAAGGTTCAATTGACTCAAGAGCTGAAGCCTATTGACCATTTCAAGCGTCGTCAATACGCCGAATAGTTGGTTGAACAGACAGAAGTGAATGGTGACTTTACAAAGAAAATCATCTTCAGCGACGAGACACACTTTCACCTCAGTGGATTCGTTAACAAGCAGAATTGCTGCATTTGGGCAAATGAGAATCCACGAGTAATTGTTGAAAAGCCGATGCATCCACAAAGAGTGACTGTTTGGTGCGGTTTATGGGCTGGCGACGTCATCGGGCCGTACTTCTTCGAAAATGAGGTCGGCCAAGCAGTTACCGTGAATGGTGTTCGCTATCGCGAGATGATAACGGACTTCTTGTGGCCAGAAATTGAGGATATGGACCTGGAAGATATGTAGTTCCAACAGGATGGTGCCACTTGCCACACAGCCAACGAAACAATGGCACTTTTGCGCGAGAAATTCAATGGCCGTGTTATCTCACGTCGTGGCGATGTTAATTGGCCGCCACGATCATGTGATTTGACACCGTTGGACTTCTTTCTTTGGGGATATTTAAAAGAAAAAGTGTACGTCAATAAGCCAAGAACAATTGAAGAGCTAAAGGATGAGATAATTCGGCACATTAACGACATTGAACCTCAATTATGTCTCAGAGTCATTGAAAATATGGACCATCGGGTAGAGGTATGCCACCGAAGCCGTGGCGAGAATTTCGCCGATATTTTGTGTCACACATAATTGTCATGGATCATAATATTCTATCATAATAAAAAATATTAAGATAATCTCTGAAAACTTTTTGTTTTATTTACAATTAACATCGTGCGTTTTGGTTGGACCACCTTTTATATTGGCTATTCTATTTGGGATTATACTTTATGCAAGACATTTAATTTATAGTTCGTTTTTTACTCTAGAGGTCATAAGAAAATAGTATTGGAAATTACTTCACATCACGAATACGATATAATAAAAATAATTATAAAAACACATTTATTGAAAAAAGTACAGATTTTTTTCCAAAAGGCAAGTATCAATGAAGCTTACTGAAATTAAATTTACAATACCCCTAAGTATGAATGAATATATTTAATTGATTATAAACATATTTTATATACATACATAAAAATCTAAAGAAGTGAAAAATTAAATTTATTATTAAGAATAAAACTAAGAATATATAAAACTATAAATTAAGAAGAAAACTTAAGATAGACATACATATATTAAAATATTGCAAATTGTATGAAAGTATATAATTTTTTAATTTACTTCTGACTGTTGCCACCGACATATTGTGTATGATCACTTATTTTATTAGCATTTATACTCAATGATTTTTTTCTCATAAAAAATAGTTTTTAAATCGTTATTTATAATTTGATTATGAATATAAATAATACTCCTAGCATACTGTTACAATAGTAAACAAGTAGCGTATGTTTCAAAAATATAATGAATGTCTTCCATGAATTAACTCTACTGACACTTTATTACGAAAAATCCGCTTTTATATATTTGCAGTATAACAAGCTAAATAATGATATACAGGGTGGACCAGGTTTTTCGTGACAATTCTTGACAGTCGTTAGAAAACGTTTTTTTATGAAAAAAATATATATAAACAAATTTCCTAACCTGCTTTGTTTTCGATATACAAGGTGTCAGTCACAAGGTGACAGTGACAGTCATTCTTTTCACTTTGTCTCCTGGATGTAAGCTTCGAACAGGTTGTAGGTGAATGGACGCCTGAGATCTCGTCTTAGAGTACGAAATACATTGGATTTAGAGGCACGAAGAATTCGAGGAGCTATACGGGAACTCGTTGTTGGATCTCTGTCAAACTCATTTAATACCCGTCGAAAAATTCTTCTTTATTGTTGGTTTTGGTTGGTCCCCATGTAAATTTCCTAAACCTTTCTCTATTAATTGCTGGTGAACTCTTATGAACACATTACGACTAGGATGTGTTCTCTGCGTATTCTTTTTCTTCTCCTTCTGTATTCTTTAGCGGCCGCCCTTAAGTTTCCATTAGCAAATCCATACACAAAATGGATATCCACTATTTCTCGATTTGAAAATCTAAACGGCATTTTGACACTACTGGACAAATCTTATGTTAAAATTGTCAAAGGTTGTCATGAAAACCAACGCCAACCAGCCGTGGCAAATATTATTATCTCGAAAAGTGTCAAAAAAAATATTATAAACCGAAAAAAAAAATAATAACTTTAACAGTTTAGGAAATTTGTTTATATGAATTTTTCTTCATAAAAAAAAAGTTTCCTATCGACTGTCAAGGTTTGTCACGAAAAACCTGGTTCACCCTGTATAATGACTACACGTATCATTGAGCAGTCTTGATCCTTGCTTAAAATCCTATCTGTACGTCTTCCTAAGTAAATATGTACATAAACCATCGTAAAACATGGTGTAGTAATTAATTATTTATGAAAACAAATATATACATATTTGCATAATATGGAAATTAGTGCAAAAATTTGACATGTCCTCCGTATTGTGACACAAGGACTGCATTAACAATATATTATGTTTGCTCGTTAGTCGACGAATTCGGTAAACAACATCGGATGTTTCCTAGCAACTTAAATCGATATCCAGCTAGAATCACAATAATGCAAATAGGATGTTGCTGTATATTTTTATCTTTAAATTAATTATGATATGACTACTGACAGATCTTTTCTCGACACTAATTAAAGTAACGTGTAGTATGCAACGGAAGGCATTATTAATGTATTTTTGTTATAATATATTATTTTATATAACAAGTGGCAGTAGACACGCTATGTAGAACACAAATAGAGGAATATTTTTGACTTCGCTCCCTCTAGTAACGTCTGTAAACATTAATTATGTACCCTTACAATGCGAAAAATGTTACACGTCAGGTATCTCATAACAACTTTTTTAAAACCCAAAACAAACCAGTGACATTTATTTAATAAAAAAATGATATAATTTGCATCTAATTTAGGTATGGAACATTTGATATCATTTATTATACATTATATAAAGTCGAATAGCTAAATATGCCTAACTTTAGCATCCAGGCGTTAACACTATTTCATTACAATTATAATATGTAAAAGCTATCCGTACCTCTGAACGAAAATGATCTCCTCTATGAGATGCTTATAATTTCGAATATTCACAATAGCGCACAATTGACAAAACATTCGCAAAAAAATGTTACTGATAGTACGATAGATAAGACATGATTATTTAAAAATTCGTTTTCATACCAAATATTCTAATATTCTATCCAAGGAATATAATAAATATTCTAGCTTATCTTCTTGGAGTTTCTTTGGTTTCATTTATAACCATTTAAAATATTTTTTGATAATCAATGTGTAATACAAAGCTAGACACAGATGTACTTTACATTTAATATATTAAATTATGCTGTGTATTTCAAGGTATAAATTATGTTTGTTTATGTTTGTGTACCATGTTTTTATCCACAAAAGAAAGTAAATATATGTAAGTATAGTTATTTATATTTATAATAGTTTATATATTTATAATAATATATATAATTATTTATGGTCAATAAATCTTACCCGTTTAAATCTTACTCATATTATTATTATTATTATGTTTAAAATTTGGACACACAGAAAGTCTCATGCTATGGAGGGGAAGGTATACATGGAGACAATGACAAACACACCCTTGTGCAGAGAGAGGTGCCAAACTCCATCCGTTAAGACTCGAACCCAAGCACATCCCTCAATACTAGAGTATTGAGGCATCGACAGTACAAATGACATTATCTCATATATCAGTTTAGGAGGTGATTACAACAGGTAAAATGTATTAGCTCCACGTCGGACAACTGACCTGAATTCCCACCATATTCTTTAGTATGGGAACAAAAATATGACTGACCTACATGTATCGCAATTTACGCTCTAAGAAAAATGTGAGTATATGTAAAGAACATGTAAATAGCTGAAATTGATGTAAAGTTAACATAATAATATGCCTATATTATAAGATATATTATGTACAAAAATCTTACAAAAATTTAACAAAATACGTTAGAGAATTAATTAGCCAAATACCTGAGTTAAGATATGCAAAATTTTTAAAAATGAATAAATAATCACCAAATATAGGGCGTACATAAACTACTTAAGTAAATACATATACATATAAAAAGCATCGTTGTTGATAAACCTTATATCTTATAACTTTAATATCGCTCAACTCTTTGAATTACGTTCAAAGTATTCTGACTAGGATATAATTAATTCTAGTATCATCCTGATTCAACTTGACGAAGATTCGCCTCTGCTCCGTATCATTCCATATCGCCCTAGTCCGGAATTCCGGAGTGACCTTAATCCTGAGTGAGTTGCAGAGCAGTAAGCTAGTTTCACGTATATCCGTAACCGGTGTTGTTATTTATTTACAAACAGAATCTGAAGACACAATTATCTATTACGTATTACGTGGAATACAACTTTGTTTACTAACAAACTGTGACTAGGAGCCAGCACTTATAGCTCCCTTAAATGGTGAACTCGGTTTTGTCTAATACTTTCTCGGTAAAGGAATAGACTGAGTGATGACCTAATGAGGCACACATAAGCCTCATTAGGACCTAATGCTATTGATTTCGCCAATCTATGTATAATATGCAGGTGTTTAAGAACTGCAAATTAGAATTAGATGTTCATGAGTCGTCATTATTCCAATTAGAATGTAAAAGATAAGATGAATACTTTTCAACAATCTATCGCCGGATTGTTTAAAATGTATTCTACCAAATGTAATAAAAATACCAATTTTGATGATAAGAAAATTGTGTAAAATGTTCCAATTCTAGTATAAAAGTTAGTTTTCTCCTGCAACTAAATTTTACTTAGTTAACTGACCAGTATAGGTATAAAAAAGTTGTATCGCGATGATTATAATCTAAATCATCGCTATACAACTTTTCTAGAGTACATATGTGTCCTTTATGTAGTAGTCCCTTCAAATTAGACAAAAAATCACTAATTTTGGGAAATTTTTCCTACAGCTAAGCGTCCTATACAGAAAGTTGTGTTGGGGTTGTGTCAACATATTTTTCACCTAGCACATGATAAAAAAAAGGGTTGTTTTATATATATATATATATATATATATATATATATATATATATATATATATATATATATATATATATATATATACCGGGTGGTCCAGGTTAAACGTCATTATTTTTATGGATAATAGAACAAGAAAAAAGTAGACTTTCATAAGAAAACTTGGTTCAAAAATGTTTCCTAACAAAGATACAGGGTATCAAAGTTGTAAACAAAAACTGGTTTCCTCATCATAACTTCTCAACCACTTGATCGACTTCCATCAAATATCTCACACAGACTAATGTAGTACATCTCTAAGTAATGATTAAAATCGTTTAAAAAAATTCTCCAGTGGCGTAGATACGGGGGGGTCGGCACCACTTTCTCCCCTCCCAATCTTCGGCGCCACTGGATATTTTACAAAATTCTATTTTTGGATTTCCTGTTTAATTAAAAAAAATTAGCCTTGCAAATTTTTGATTTTTGGTTTCGTTTTTGAGATACTTATTTTAATTTAAAGTGTCGCAAGTAGGCCAAAACTTATGACTGAACTATCAAGAAAATACGATATGAGATGCCAACATTTTTTTTAACATTTTATTACTTACTAGACATAATGTACAAAGATACAAAAAAAGCAAATAAACAAATACGAGTAATTACACTAATAAGTTCTCAAAATGGAATCCACCGACCTCAATGCATTTTTGAACTCTTTTGGCCAAGGAATTAATTGCCGCTAAGATTTGAGGACGATTTCCCTTCAGTTGACGGCACGCCTCTTCAATACGATCCACCAGCTCTTCTCGTGTTTTCATTGTCGTCTCCAAACCAAATAGATACAACAGGTACAAATGTATCACAAATGTCAAAATAAAAATGAGTGAGGATCACTTGATCCTCTCATTTATTAGTTTAATTGGCAAGTCAAGGCGTATTCGATTATTTTAATTCAGTGTACGGCACTGATGAGAACTAATAAGTTCGAAACAGCTGTACGTCGTTTGGTTCCAATCCGGGACAGATGTCAAATCCTACCTGTGGCGGGTTTTATTTTTTGAAACCTTATCTGATCGTGCAGAAACACGAGAAAGGGGTCGAGGATCGCTTTTAGGTATAAGTCAATGTCTGGCGGGGCTTTAGCCCGAGGAGTAGTTATTTCCTATAGCGATTATATAATAGCCTTCCTATTCGGGAACTACTTAATAACCGCTTGGCGGTTTGGTAGTTCCTTTCTCGATTTCCGACTTATATGTTACTGACTATTTATAATGTTTTTACACTTTTTAATTTCTAAACTTTCAAAAGCATCTAACTGTCTAGTATTTGTTACATTCCTAATTAATATTAAGTTCCTAATATCTATCTTATGGCTGTTCTCAAAGGCATGTTGGGCAACACTGGACTTATCTGTTCTACCATATGATACGCCATGTGCTCTTTAAATCTGGTTTAAATAGATCGTCTGATCTGTCCAGCATACCATTGATTACATTCGTTACAGCGGATTTCGTAAATCCCCGACCTGTCGTTTGTATTAATTTTGTCTTTTGGAGTGCCTAAAAGTTGTTTTAATTTACTTCTTGATGAATACACTACCGTCATCCCTATATCTTTAAAAATCTTACTAATACCATGGATGAATTGAGAATCGTAAGGAATAGATAAATATAATAGATAAATTTTTCTTGATGTTTCCTTTCAGTTTGAAAGGTTGAGAAACTTCGAAGTGTTTCTTTAAATTTACGTTTCCTAATAATTTTTCAACTATACCGACAGAATATCCCTTACACTCAGCTACATCCTTGACTAGCGTTTTTTTCTTTTTCAAACCTATCTTTATTGAGAGGGAAGCTTAGTAGGCGATGGACTAGAAAATTGCGGCTCGCCATTTTGTGTTGAACACAATGGTGGAAATCATTAGGAATATATCTAAGAGTGTGTCTTTTCTGTATATATCGAATTCTAATTTACTTTCACTATTTCTAATAACTCCTACGTCTAAAAATGGTAGTTGCTCATTAGCTTCAACTTCATATATAAATTATACTGACGCGAAATGGTTATTCAATTTTGAAACGAAGTTACCAATGTTCATGACTTCTATGTCAAATAGTGCAAACACGTCATCCACGTACCTAAGCCAAACCCTAGGGAAGTGCTCCAATTGTTCTTTTGCTTCAAATATATTCATGAAGAGACTGGCAATGAAAGGTGACAACGTGTTACCAATGACTGCCCCTTCATGTTGTTCAAAAAAACAGTTATTACATTGTAAACAATTCTGTTTCATGCAAATTTTAGTAAGTTCAATATATTCTTTTACTATATCTGGACTAAGATTATTTGATCGAGTAAATCCCTAAGGTAGTCCAAAGTATGCGGTATCGGAACACCAGGAAACAATGAACATACGTCAAAGGAGACCAAAATTTAACCCTCTTGCAACTTAATATCTTTAATCTTATTAATGAAATCATTGGAAATATTGAGAATAAGGGGTGTAATGGGTAAACTTTCAAACTCCTGTGTTAACTATTTCGATAGGTGGTAAGTCTTTGAATATATGTACCTAAGCCAACCATACATAAGCCAATACTTTGAACTACCTTAGGGATTTACTCGAATCAAATAATTTTAGTCTTTAGGACATCTTAATCTTTAGGACATTGTTAGCATAGGAATAGTTTTAATCATCTCCGGATGATGCCAAATTTGTTGGCGAAACGCGTCGAGTGTAGTGTTATAGTATAGTGTTTTGGTGTTTTTTGGAAAACTAAGTCAGTGTTATCTTCACACCAAAAAGGTTCCAACCTACTCCAGTATACCTATGTATGTATTTTACGAAATAAACTAAACAAAATAACAGACTTATATTTTAAATCTGCCATTTCAAATATATTGTGTACTTATTAATAACAATATACATACATTAATTGCCTTCTACTCCTGGTAGTACGTCGTAAAGCCTACTTAAAATCGTAATAGTCATACAACTTAATGTTCAATAGAATGCATTATTAGTGGATACCAACGGATTCTGGATATCAATGACTGAAAAATACCAAACCACATTTACTACTGATGCGAAAAATTATCGTGGAGCAGATTGATCAAAAGATTTGATTGGAAACTTTTATAGCATATCAAGTAATATTTTCAACCTGATCTTTAAGAATTCGATTATATAGCTCATAAATATAAATATGCCCTACTTAAGCTTAGTACAAATATAGAATCTACGCGTTAGTAGAATCTAAGTTAAAAAATATATAATAAAGGGTGCTACATTTTAAAGCTTTTTGGTGTCATATTAAATAATATGGATAATACGAAATAATATGTATCCTGTATACTACATAATATTTAGCATAAAATAATTGTCCATGAAATACCAAAGCCAGTGATATTTTTTATTGCGTTTCTAGTCGTTATCAACTTTCGTTAGTCGTTATCATCGCTTCAGTATATATTACAGGATTTTGTATTTTTGTTATGTGATTTCTGTTAGCGGTATGTGAAGTTTTCTCTCAAGTATTCCGTATGTTATCCATCAAATTTGATAACAGAACTCCCATATATAGTCATGATAGCTGTCGAATAAACTCCATAACTAATGTGACCACAATAACCAAAAACAAGATTTTCAATTCCTGACGAAGATATTCCAAGGCGCATAGATGTATTTATTGTGTTTTGCTTTGTCAAAATAATCCATTGATATAATATCTGGTGAGGGTCTGGTTGTTTTCCGGTACGGTTTCCGTAAAGTCAATGTTTTCATTAGTAGGTAGCTAGTAATCCGCTTTCATTGCTGACCAATTCAATACATTTAGCAACAGTCCTCTTCGGAATAGAGTTTCAATACAGTTTAGCAACAGATTTATGTCCTCTTTCGGAATAGTTGATATATATTATACTTCATTTGATTCGAAGCTGTATGTATGTTTACTAAAAGTTTTTTTTTTAATATAGACAGTTTGACAAGCTGTACCAAATTTCTAAGTTATACATCCATGTAACTACTTATGTAACAACACTATAGAGTCCAATATTTCTAACGAGTATACAGTTAAATATATAATAAGACTAATACCAATTATTTTTAGAATGAAGTATGAAATTGATGAATCTTGGATAGTATTTAAAGCCGTTTTAATGAACTACAACGATTTTACCAATATTCGTATTGCCTTAGCGATTATGACCCACTAGAAAATAATATTGCATAAGTATGTACGTATGCTAGTTGAATCTATTTAGAGAAGTAGGTCAAAATCGAGGCCGGATCAAAATTACCACACATTGCTGGGATAATGGAATGTTAAAATACTTAACGCTTGTGGTATCAACTATTTCTGGTGAAAAAATGGAGAAATTAAAACATTTATAACCACTAATTTAAAAAACTTTATTATATTACATAAACATTATTATATTAAGCTTTTCTTTGTTTCATAATAAACTGGTGTTTATTTTTCAATTATATATATATATATATATATATATATATATATATATATATATATATATATATATATATATATATATATATATATATATATATATATATATATATATATATATATATATATATATATAAATGTGTGGTCCATGATGTATCTATGTACATATCAAATTAGAAATTCTAACATTATATTTTTTTCGTACATACTAAATTTAAGACGTCAATATTTGATTATTTTAATTGAATGCGTTTTTTATGTAAAAGTACAAGATAGCAATGCTTGCAAAATACCTTGCACGTCGTATATGACGTAAATAAACAAAGATCAAAAGTTAATTCTTATCAGTCTTAAGAAAATATGCAAATGTCAGAGAGAAACGTAAAATAGATTAGATATAATTACATCTGATTTATCTAGAATTGATTGGTATGTGTAAAATTTAGCCCATAAATGACATTTTCTTCGTCATTAAATACTTTACTCCAATCGGTGGAACATAAGAACTGTACCTTATTACATTACTATAGAAAGTATTTAATTGACTTCATGGGTTCCATTAATAAGAAACCAATTTTACACCGTTATGTTCAAGAAGCTAAGAACTCATCTCTTTTTAGAGCTTTTTTCATTACGTAACCTCCACACATTTAAAAGAATAATAGACTGTTGGTCGAATTATATGATTTGCAACATCTCTAATATGTTGTAAGGCTCTCCACTATGTTATAGGGACCCAACTGCTGATAGATAAGCTAATGAACCATTATTAAGATTGTGGATGACACCAAGATTACCAAGATAATACAGACACAAAACTAGATATTAAACCAAATAAAAGCATTTCTATAATCTTTAAATGGTGTATTTATTATACCAACATTTAAAGAATACAGAGCATTGTGAAGTTGGCTCAGAAGTTGATCCTAAGCTAAGCAGTATACGTAAGCTAGTATCTTATATACAGTTTTGAGGTATTCTAAAACAGTACGTAGTTATATAGCACTAGGTCATAATTTCATTTTACTGTCATCTCTTCAAAATAACGTAACGTTATTAGTTTTACCTGTTAACCTATCTGATGTGCTTATTCTAATCAGCAACGAGAGATATATCTATAACGTAGATGTTTCTTTCACGTCCGTAGCGAAAGATTCAATAAGAGTCTTCGCAATTTACAACGAATGGATCAAGTCCTGGACCTTCAATATATCTTAGTTTCCAAATAAACTCGTGTATTCATTCAGCCATCTTCAAGTTCCTGGATAAGAGTAGTGGTTTTTTGGAATGCAACAACTGCATTCAGAGCAATCTGACTACGGAAACAAATATTCACCATCAAAAAATAATGTCATAAGACACTTTCGATACATTCCTCTTAAATGTAGGTAGTAATAAGACACAATCTGAAAAAGAGGTCGAGTTAATTATTCTCTTAGTCAATAGAGAGCGCAATAATCTTAACGTCAAAGGCATAATTAACTTAAAAACAAAAATTAATTGATGAATAACTAACTATATTTAAGAGAAATGCATTGAAAGGGGCTCATAACATTATTTCTTAATGTAGTTTTCTGTATTTCATATTGTTTAATAATGTCCATTTGTTTTGCAGGTTTCTGTGACTCTACTAATTGGTTGATTTTCGGGCATGTTACAACGTCGTCACAGCAACATCGTTAATATAGGACAAACGACGACGAACAACCAGCCTGGAAATCAACTGTGACGTATAACTTTAAAGTTACCTTTCTTATCCTGAGATTTTCCTTTACAGCCTATCTGCTACGTGGATTGTACGATCCACGATCGTATATGGCTGGATTAAAGATTGTAGAATGCAGTTCTAGGATTATATAACACAAAAATGTTTCATCTATTGATCCTAATACGAAATAAATACGCGTACAAAAATATAAGTTTTTGAGGCCTTAAATATGTATAAATATACATAGCCAAATCTAAAATAGTATACTAATTTGTATCAGTGTGAACTTAGCAGAAGAACGCTGAAGAATCGAAAAATGCATAGGCTCATTAATTGCCGTTAATTAACCGTTAATTAATCGTGAAAGTTATAATTTAACCGTTATTCAATTTTAAACAACTTTGAGTGATCTGCTAATTTCACATGAAGTTAGCAAAACATCTGTCAAAAATGATTTTTTGCTAAAAGTAAGTATTTAGTAGATTGCCGCTAATTAACCGTTAATTAATCGTGAAATTTATAATTTAACCGTTCTTCGATTTTAAAAACATTTGAGTGTTCTGCTAACTAACAGAACATGTCAAATATTTTTTTTGTTAAAAGTAAGTATATAGGAAATTGCCGCTTTTTAACCGTAAACAAATGGTATAAACGAAATTTGAAAAAACTATTTTTTTTTCAATATTAGTAAAATAATTCAAAACTGGAACTAACGAAAAAAAATAGATTAAACACGAAAGAAAAATGATAATTTACATCTTCACAAAAGACCAGAGGATGACTTAATTAAGATTAAAAGCTGTTGTGTTAAGTTACGGGGAACAAAATTCAAAAAAACATGGAGTAATGTGACCCAGCGAAGGTGTTGCGATTAATTAAAAGAAGACAAATGGTAAATTCCTGAACGGAAACTAATCCCCGTAAGATATTGTAAAACGAGATTAATGGCTGTTCTGCTAACGTCCCATGGGGAAAATCCAAAAATCGGAATACAAAATTGCAAAATTATCACGGCAAATCCGAAGACTTCACGAATAACTAAAAGAACGCGAACGGTAAATTCCTGAAGAAAAGCTGACCCCCATAAGTCCTTCTCAAACAAAATTCATGGCTGTACTGCTAAGTTCACAGAAAAAAATGCATAAATTATAATAAAATATTGCAAAAGTACCTCGGCGAATTCGAAGACATCGCGATTAATTAAAAGAACGTGAACGGTAAATTCCTGAACGAAAACTGACCCCCTTTTAAACGAGATTCATGGCTGTTCTGATAAGTTTGCAGAAAAACATCCATAAAACGTAATAAAACGTTGCAAAATTATTACGGTGAATTCGAATATTATATCACAATTAATTAAAAGAACACAAACAGTAAATTCCTGACTGAAAACTGACCCCCATAAGCTTTTTTCAAACGAGATTCATGGCTGTTCTGCTAAGTTCACAGACAAAATTGCATAAATCATAATAGAATATTGCAAAATTAACACGGCGAATTCGAAGACATCACGATTAATTAAATGAACGCGAATGTTAAATTCCTGAACGAAAATGACCCCCATAAATCTTTTTTAAACGAGATTCATGGCTGCTCTGCTAAGTTCACAGAAAAACATCTATGAAACATAATAAAACATTGCAAAATTATCACGACAAATTCGAAGACATCACGATTAATTAAAAGAACATGAACTGTAAATTCTTGAATGAAATCCGACTCCCATAAGCCTTTCTCAAACGAGATTAATCGCTGTTCTATTAAGTTCACAGAAAAAAATTAATAAATCATAATAAAATGTTGCAAAACTATCACGGCAAATGTGAAGATATCACGTTTAATTAAAAGAACTTAACTCTTAAGCCGTTAACTCTTTTTTAAACGAGATTCATAGCTGTTCCACTAAGTTCACAGAAAAAAACATCCATAAAACATAATAAAACATTGCAAAATTAACACGGCGAATTCGAAGATATCACGATTAATTAAAAGAACACTAACGGTAAATTCCTGAATGAAAACTGACCCCCATAAGACATTTTCAAACGAGACTCATGGCTGTTCTGCTAAGTTCACAGAACAACATCCATAGAACATAATAGAACATTGCAGAATGATCACGGCGAACTCGAAGACATAACGATTACTTAAAAGCACGCGAACGGTAAATTCCTGAACGAAACCTGACCCCCATAAGTCTTTTTTAAACGAGATTCATGGCTGCTCTGCTAACTTCACAGAAAAACATCCATAAAACATAATAAAACACTGCCAAATTATAACGGCGAATTCGAAGACATCACGATTAATAAAAAGAATGCGAACGGTAAATTCCTGAACGAAAACTGATCCCCATTAGTCTTTTTTAAATGAGATTCATGTCTGCTCTGCTAAGTTCACAGAAAAAATACATAAACCATAATAAAATGTTGCAAAAGTATCACGGCGAATTTTTCATGGATATTTTTCTGTGCCCTTAGCAGAGCAGCCATGAATCTCGTTTAAAAGACATATGGGCGTCAGGTTTCATTCAGGAATTTACCGTTCGCGTTCTTTTAATTAATCGTAATGTCTTCGAATTCGCCGTGATAATTTTGCAATGTTCTATTACGATTTATGCATTTTTTTTCTGTGAACTTAGTAGAACAGCCATGAATCTCCATAAGCCTATTTCAAACGAAATTCATGGCTGCTCTGCTAAGCTCACAGAAAAACATCCATAAGCTGTTCTGTTAAGTTCGCAGAAAAAAATGCATAAATCATAGTAGAATGAAACCAAATACATTTATTTCCATTTAGGGTATTTAAAATATTTGTAAATATTTATATAAAACGCCTTATATAAATAAATTAGCCACATATAAATAAGAACATTGTCGGAA
Organism: Rosalia funebris; assembly: GCA_037954035.1. Lineage (NCBI taxonomy): Eukaryota > Metazoa > Arthropoda > Insecta > Coleoptera > Cerambycidae > Rosalia > Rosalia funebris. The sequence goes on along the minus strand of JAZFAV010000041.1, from coordinate 10,752 downwards.
CTACGAAAGTAGAAGGAAGGAAAACGTATGTACAAAAAATAATTTTAATAATCATTAATTAAGTGCACATAAATAAATTATGATGCTTTTCAATGCCAAAGTTACTTTGTTGGCTGCATTTTAAAACTGCAAATCGTACTGTAATTAAAAAGCCGAGTAGACAAAGTGGTATGTTTGTCTCTAGTTAGAGTTCACTGTACCTTATGATAGTAATATAATTAAATTACTATAATTATTTTATAATTGCTATACGATCTCTAAAAAATGCCTGCACACTAACTTTTTAATTCAAGCCATGATTTTAAAGAAATAATTACATATTGAATGAAAATAAATTATACTAGTTTGATGATTTTAATTATATAGCCAAATGATGATTTTCATGATATAAGCTAAATCATTGATTTTAATCGATGAGTCTGAATGAATCAATGAATTTTAATAAAATATTTATATGCAATCAGAATATTTCAATCAGAATGTAAGTACAGTACAAGATGTTTTATCTAGTAATCTAGAAGAAACTAATGGAATCTAAAATATATTCATATCGAAAATGCGGCGAGTATAAACAGTGATCAATGCATGATCGCCTCACGACTCGCTGAAATTTGCAATGCTATTGGTCAAACGGTCATTAACTGCGGGAAATACTCGTGTTGGTTTTGACATAGTAGAAGGCTCGCTAGGCGTAATTCCTGTTAAAAATGAAATGTGTGGGAGTTTGGAAAGTAAAAGCTGCCACTGGTCTTATTTAATAGTTCATAATTTATTATCGATCTGTGTGAAGTTGGCCGAAAATTGTCATGGGAAAAAGGGCGTTATTCAAAATTTTCGAGTTTTTGACACTACGTGATTGTCACAGTTGACATAAACATTGTAGCGCAAGAATAATCCCAAAGTCTGTAGCCGTTGCTTCAAAAAAAAAAAAAAAAAAAAAATTAACAAACGAAAAAGCATTGACGCATATGGCGATTCAAAACTTTGAACGTCTATTTCTCGGTTTGAGAACCTTTAAAAATTGTAATTTTTCGATGCATTTTGGTATTTCAACCGATATTTCGAAAACGCGACCTTAAATCAAAAAACACCTCTCTTGCAATACTGTGAACTGAACCTTTGCGATGCCAACGATATGTCCTTTATAATTTGCTGACGTCGGATAGCTGAGAAATTTAATTAAATGTGAAGCAAATCGCAGATTTATTTTCGCACGGCAGCCGGCCGTCGATCACCCGCCCGTACGTTGCGCGTCCCGCGCGCTGCAGTTGTCCACATTCTGGATAGTGTTTATTTACAAAATATGGCCATAGTATCTTTTATGAAAGGGCTGTTTTATCAGTTCCAAATAGGCTCTTCTGTAGCAAAATGTCTAAGATTTCGTGTCTGTGATTTGTTTTTAGTTTATAGTAAAGTACCTACATACATATTTCCAGTTAGTGCCCAGGTAAGTCCATTGTTGAAAACTTAAGAATGATATTAAAAACAACATAACAGACATCGTTTGAATACAGTCTGCCATAAAGAAAACTGAAAATGGATCAAAGTGGAAGTTCAACGCCTGAAAGTGAGATCGAGTCAACTTTCCACGTTTTACAAACAAAAAGTATTTAAAAATGTTTAATTTGTGGGAAGTCTTCCGGGAATTTTGCAAAGGGTTCTGATAAAACGTTAAGAACTATAAAACAAACGCTACAAATTAGAGACAATATTTGTAAATCTGCCAGCACCAAGTCGTTGCATCAAAATATTGCCAGCACTGAAAGTGGGGACAAGAAATTGTTAATTTGGCATAAGTCTTGTTATTGCAGTTACATTAGCAAAAAAAAAAGTATTGAGCCTTTACGTTGCAAATCAGAAAAAATTTCATGCGGAAGAATCGAACATTTCTGAAATCGGACCTTCGGTAACACTACGAAAAAAAAATTTAGTATAAACAAGTGCGTATTTTGTCAAAAAAGGCGTAATCAAAAATTATCGCAAGTACGAAATATTGAAACCAAGATAAAAATAATAGCCCAAAATGATAGCTCCATTATGAAACGTATCGGCGAAAATGATTTGATTGCCATAGAAGTAAATCATCATGCGATGTGTTTTTTTAAAGTTTTGGAGGGTATTAAAAAAAAGTAGGGATCCCCAAGTACCTTCTAAAGTGGAAGGCGAATATGTAGATCCTGTAGAAGCATTGCTTTTATCAAGAATTAATTGGTGGATTTGAAAAAAGGAAAGGATTTTCTGTTTCGTCTATATATGATAGATATACAGATATTGGAGGAATATTATCTAAAAGACAGTTAATCGAAAAAGTAAAGGTTCATTTTGGTGATGACATTCAGATCATCAAGTCTAAAAAGGCTAACAGATCAGACATTATTATGTCCTCGAAATTTTCATCAAAATATAAAATTTTACATTCATTTATGGAAATTTCGAGGAAAATGCTAATCCACCACAAATATTTACGGGATCGTCGGAATATTCCGTTCTGTATAGTGTTATTAACAACATTAAGCTGGATATGGACAAAATTCCCGATTTTGACAATTTAAAAAATTTGGACTTAAACGGCTATCGAAAATATATTCCTGAAGCTTTAGTGTGGTTCATCACTCTTGTAATTTCTTCGGAAAATCATCAAGCTACTGAAATACACATTTTGTCTTTTTGCCAAGACATAATATTTGCATAAATCTACTAACGTTTCATGCTTTTACCGGATGCGATACAAGTCAATTTGCCGGCTTAGGCAAAAACACATTGTTGGAAAATCTATTTAAATTCTCCCTACCTGCTACATGATTTGGTTGTAACATTTAATGACAAAACCTTTACAAATATTCACCGTTTTACTCTGCAACTCTATACGAATAACAAAGACATCGCTCCTATCGATTACCTTCGTGGCCTATTGGCTATTTCGAAAACAGTAGACAAATTACCGCCTTCGGAAGATAGTTTACGACAATATTGTTTACGAGCACACTATCAGACCCACATTTGGCTTAATACTTTAACAACGAAGCCAGTTTTTTTGAACTACTGTGACTATGATTGGAAACTTGAAAATTCGAATGTATTTCCTGTTCTACAAACTCTTCCGTCAATACCAACAGATTTGACAATTTTGACATCTTGTGCATGTAAGAAAGGTACTCTCACTTAAATTTTATTTTAAGACCAAATTACACACACCTGGCGTCTTTTCAGATTGCCGAGCACAATGGTGTACTTGCAGAAAGAATGGTATTTCTTGCACAGGATCATGTACGTGTTTGGGACAAAAATCCTGCCACAATGTAAAAACACCGGTAATGCCTTCTGTTTCCACAGATCTTATATACGATGATGGCGAACCCGAATCTGACGACGAGTAAATTTTGCCATTTAATTTATTGGGTATTGATTGAAATTCTTTCTTTTCCCTCATCCTCTTTGGTACTTATTATTTATATGTTTATTTAAGAATACGTCAATAAGGGATCATGAAATAGTTAAGAATTTTTTATAAAAATATTTATTCATGGTGTGAAATGGCTGCTATGTTCCGATGTACATTTAACGTACGTACATAATTTAAGTTGTTACCTATCTGTACGATGAATACTATGCTAATGATTTTTATAATATTCATCATAATGTGAATTATATGGTTCTATAATTCATATAAAGTGATATTGTTATTAACAAAATGAAAGATGCAAGGAAACAGCGTTAAATGCAAGTTAAACTATAATTATTTCTCTCCGCAAAATGTCGACAAATGCAGCGCGCGGGACGCGCAACGTACGGGCGGGTCATCGACGGCCGGCTGTCGTAGCGAAAATAAATCTGCGATTTGCTTTACATTTAATTAAATTTCTCAGCTATCCGACGTCAGAAAATTATAAAGGACATACCGTTGGAATGGCAAAGGTTCATTTTTTGATTTAAGGCCGCGTTTTCGAAATATCGGTTGATAAATACCAAAACGCATCGAAAAATTACAATTTTTAAAGGTTCTCACACCGAGATATAGACTTTCAAAGTTTTGAATCGCGTTTTGACGCGCTTTTGAAAGCATTAAAATGCGTCAATGCTTTTTCGTTTGTTAAATATTTTTTTTGAAACAACGGCTACAGACTTTGGGATTATTTTTGCGTTACAATATTTATGTCGACTGTGACAATAATGTAGTGTCAATAACTCGAAAATTTTGAATAACGCCCTTTTTCCCATGACAATTTTCGGCCAACTTCACACAGATAGATAATAAATTATGAACTATTAAATAAGACCAGTGGCAGCTTTTACGTTCAAACCCCCACGGGGTGACACATTCTCGGCGACGAAGCTCTCTACTAACACAGGTGCGTACTGTTCCGGCCCGGTCCACGTAGACGGACCGTCTGTTTAAGGCCGGGACACACATAACCGCACCGCGTCGCACCGTGCCAGTACCGCAGGTCGACCAACTGTCGGTGACGGTGATGGGAAACCACATTTGTCCGCACCTGATCCGTATGTCGGCCGTGCGGTTTGTCTCACGATTGCAGTTCAGTATCCTTTTTGAAGCTCACGCAGCCGCTTCGTACCAACAAAATGTTGAGAAGTTTTACAAATAGTGAATTAGGGATGGTAGGCACTTGCATAGCACCAGAAACTTCCTTATCTCTTGAATTAATTTTTCAACAATTATTTTAATATTAATAATAATAATAATGAATAATATAATGAATGTATTATTAATACAATAGTAGTATATGAGTATTATTAATTTAAAATTTCAACATAGACAGCAACAACGAAATTCTCAACAGATACACCGCACCGTAAACAGTAAACTCAATAGTGCGGTGGTGTCGAATGGGTGTCGGTGCGGTGGTGTCGAGTGGGTGTCGGTGCGGTTAAGTGGCGACTATGTGGTACTTCTATATTGCTTACTTCTCTACCGTGCGATGTCCAACATACGGCCGTTACACGGTACGGTTATGTGTGTCCCGGCCTTTAAACGGAAGACCGCGGCCGGTCGTGCGTTTTCACACATTCACCGGCCGGCTCCGATCAGTTTGAGTTTGCGTTCAATCTTCGTATTTAAGAAGAAGAAGAAGAAGACGTAAAAGAAAACAGTGGGTGCATCTTATTCTACGAGAAAAATTTTCAGCAGAAACATTTGAAACATTAATGGGTGAATTAAGAAATGATGAAACAAAGTTCTTTAATTACTTCCGAATGTCTATTTCGATATCTATATCTAAGCGATATCAAAGCACAAGCATCGACGTCCATTTTGCACGACCGCAGAAGTCGAAATGATGTTTGCGAGGTGATCCGCGGGGGAAGAGGGAGGTACATTGGTGCCGTCTCGTCGGCAGATTCATTCACACTATATCTGATCCGGGCGTTTAGACGGCTCTTCGAAGTGGCAAAACGTCCGTCTAAAAACCCTGATCCGTTCTTTTTCTCGGATCCGTATAAATGTGAACAGTGTCGTATAAATTGTACTGCCACTGGCATATCCGTCTCTTTAGACGGACCGAGAAAACAGGCGGTCCGTCTAAGTGGGAACGGGCCCTTAGAAGTGCATGGTTTTGTATTCGTATTGTGTTTTATTGCGTCGTTTAAATTGCATTTTTTAAATACCGTACTTTGTTTTCTGATTATTGTGGTTTATTTAAATAGTTTCAGAGTATTTTAAACAACAATTTCTTTGTTTCTCGGGCATACCAACACTTTCATTTCATAATATATATGATTAATTAAGAAATGTATTGCAATACATGTAATAGATTCTCGTCATTACAACCAAATTACATTCACATGCTTTTGTGTACATTTACTAAACCTCGGATTCTAATCAACTATAGTAGTAATATACTAATATACGGCTACAAAGATTAAAAAGTGTGTGATCTCAGTTGAGCAGTAATTCCTAAATATTTAACTGAACTGCACCAGACGACGTCTTTCTCAAGTAATGCAGATAGATAATAGGAAAAAAGTGTACATTCAATATATACAAACAAAACTTCGATCTTTCGAATAAGTAGGATCGGAAAAGGGACAAGTCTACATGAAAAACGAATAGTTTACAGGAAAAAAAAAAAGAAAAGCTGTCCTGATTTTAAGGGGAGTCCAGGAAATTATGAGGATATACTGGACAAAAATAATATTTATTTAGTCACCCAAATGTGGAACTACGGCACCTAAGGAAGTCTTTAATTGTCTTTAATTGCGAACAGTAAGTGGTGCTTGTCCGGTCTCAAACTCACTGAACCATACAAACCATTACCCACCAATCTCAGTAGTATTTATATACCTCATACACCTTACATGTATTCTCCTGTATACCTTAAATACTGTGTATTCCATCATCAAAATATTTAAAACATACAAAAATTAAAAAAAATATGTTTAAAAGATCATCATACCTTTTTCTCGGGACAAGATAAAATGTAATTTAATGTTCAATATCCTGAATACGATATAGTACCTAAAGTCGTGTATACGATATTTCCTAACACTATATATATATATATATATATATATATATATATATATATATATATATATATATATATATATTCTACCAAAAATCATCATCATAAGGTCATCAGTCCTAAGACTGGTTGGACGCTAACCTCCAGCTTCCCCTATCTTGTGCTAACCTATGCAATACTACCAAAAATATGTTGATAAAAATGCCATAAAAAAAATTTGCACCTATTAAAACATATAAATGGGGAAAGAATTTTAAAATTTCGATACGCATTATGCGGACAGAAATATACAAACGATTAATTTAATTTTATATAATGTAATTGTACCTGTTTAATTTATTTAATAATGAAAATATCACTTATCATAATTCGGTATATTATCTAAATATTCGGTATATTTGTTTAAAATTAGTTTTTAGATTTTTTATAATTCGTTGTTACTTCGATTCACAAAAATATAGCTAGTTCTATCGCATCGTCTAATGTTAGTTTCTATATGTATAATGAGAAAGATTAAAGTTTGATATTACGCATGATGTTATTTTATAATCTCCACAGATCAAGGCAATGAAATTCGTCTTCGATAATACAAGTTTAAAATATGGAGCGAAACATTAACGCAAAGATACTAAACCATTACATATTTAAATCCATGCAGTGAAAGTATGTGTCCAAGATTGGGGTCATCACCAGTCTTCAATGATTATATTATCTACCTAATCTGTAATTCTATTTACAATTATTATGCAGACAATACAAATTTCTGCTCTCGGATAGGCATTATAGAAGATGTTCTAATATATTCAAATATATTTATATCGTTGTTCTGGAGAAAATAGAGGATACGTAACGCATTTTATCTTTCGCTGAATTAGAGAATGGACTTTGGAATACAAGTATTTAGGAATTATTAACTATTTCACAATTAGTGTTGTGTTTGTTTAAAATATTAGTATCGATACGTTAAACCATTTATACTGTACTGTTTATTGAATGTAGACATCATGTGATACTAGTTTTAACGTAACTGGAACGCAAGACCTAAAAATTCTATTATAGATAGTATGTGATGTTATAAACATAGATTTCAGTACTGAAACGATTAAAGTCCAAATAATATTTAGACAATTTCCCATTTACTATAGCTTCTCTTAGTTTATGTAAAGTAAAAATAAAAATTTGACCTTCGGATGTACCTTTGACGAACAATTTTATAAATAAACACCATCACGCTTATTATTATATACAAAATTGTCATATCTGGTTGGGTTGGTTAGGGAAGCGCCGGGATAAAATATTATACAAAACGTTTCGTGTTTACTGTTACTAATATGTTTTACCATTTGCCCCTTTGATCGAGAATAGTTTAGAATATTGTTTTGATTAACGAAACAAATGATATTCTTCGAAACCAAACTAGATGCAATTTCTAAATGAGAGACAAAATATATAAAAATAGGTCCTCGTAATATAAAAAGAAGTTTAAATTAAATTGTTCTAGGTATACATAATGGAATGTTTACATTTTATTATATTTTAAAGGATTTATAGATTTTGGTTTGCCTCTTGTTTTAGTATGATTTCCCGGAATTCGAATATTGTTTTTGGAATAGTAATAAAAGCGGTCTATATATTAACCAATATGTTCAATAGCGGTTCAATATTCAAGGTACGGCAGGAATTTCTGTCATATAAGAGGGATGACATATTGACTGAATGCAACTAGATCGGTGACATAAGTCAGGCCTGGTAAAGGAGGAATAACTCTACAGAGAAAACAACTTTATCACGGGCCTAAATGAATTGAATGGGCGGAATCGAGGGATATTGAAAAAGGCGAAAACAAAAAACGTAACAAGGTGTTCGATATAGTTTAAATTTACCTTGCAGTTTGGACTTTTATTGGATTCCATTTTAGCGATTTGCATAACTACTTGTTTTTTTATCGTTTAATTTACAGTGATCTGTTTACAGAGCAAACCTGTAACATACACAACACAACAACTGTAACCTGTAACACTAACACAATCTAAAAATCTTGTTTTAAAATAAGTCTCCAGGCATATTATTTCACTATTCCCTTTTTATTTTAAGCTTAAATATTTCCATTAACTCTATTTAAAACGAGGTTTTTTTACACATAAAGTTACGAACAACGGTAAGACAAGGAATAGAAAATGTTTTTCTATTCTTATATAAAATATATAATTGGCAAGAAAACTAAATTTTGATTATTAATTTTTGAAATCAACTTCGCTTTCAAAATATTGAAATTAAACTAACGAGCCAAGTAAAACTTATTTGCTTTTGGAGAGGTTTCCAATTTGGGAAACTTAACCATATATATTATGTCAACAATAAGTCAAAAAATAAACAGTTTTAAAACTTTAAAACGGACTTCTCCGCACGTAGAACATCTCTATCTCAAAATTGAGTGGCCAAGAGAAACTAAACCAACACATAAATGCAGAATATGTGTTTTTTATGCGACAATTTTACTTTTTTCAAATAGTTCACCCTCGTGCTTTCTCATGACCATGAACAGGGTGGGGTGTATCCTATCCACCTCAAAAACAATAGATGTCGTCTGGTAGACGTCCCTAATCAGAATCACTCGAAACCCGATCGATACGACACGGTTTAATTAAGTGATCGTGCTAACAATCAAATCTCTCAAATAGTCCACCACTGTGCTTTCTCATGGCCCATGAACATGGTAGAGTGTGATCTATCCACCTCAAAAGCAATAGGTGTCGTCTGGGAGACGTCCCCGATCCGAATCAGTCAAAGCCCGATCGATCCGACATGACATCGCGTTAATAAAAAAAAATTCTCAAATAGTTCACCGTCGTGCTTTCTTATGATCCATGGACAGTGTGGGGTGTGTCCTATCCGCATCAAAATCAATAGGTGTCGTCGGGAGACGTCCCCGATCCGAGTCAGTCAAAACTCGATCGATCCGACATGACTTAGTTGAGTTATCGTGTTAACAAAAAAAAATTCTCAAATAGTCCACCGTCGTGCTTTCTCATGACCCATGGACAGGGTGGGGTGTGTCCTATCCGCCTCAAAATCAATAAATGTCGTCTGGGAGACGTTCCCGATCAGAATCAGTCAAAACCCGATCGATCCGACACGATTTAGTTGAGTTATCGTGTTAACAAAAAACATTTCTCAAATGGTCCACCGTCGTGCTTTCTCATGACCCATGGACAGGGTGGGGTGTGTCCTATCCACCTCAAAATCAATAGATGTCGTCTGGGAGACGTCTCCGATCAGAATTAGTCAAAACCCAATCGATCCGACACGATTTAGTTGAGTTATCGTGCTAACAAGAATAAATGCCGACGACAACGATGACACACACACAGCAAAAAGAAATGTTAAAACATTTTTTTCTGGTTTTTAGACCGAAAAACGAAGAATAAAACCAGAAACAAATTTTTTCACTTTTTCTTTACACCATTAAATTACTTTTCCGCTTATAATGGAGTGCGGAAAAGTAATATGGTCAAATGATGTATGCAAATGGTGACCTTTTTAAAATATTTATAATATTTTTACGTCCTCTTGGGTATCCGACACTGAAATAAAGCGTATAGTTAAGTGAAGAATGCCTGCTATTTATACACTTGTAAGTGGCTACTATTTCATAAATACTACATTTACTTTATTTTATTTGCCATTCAGTATTTTATTACATTACTGAATATGCATATTTCAACGTAACGCCGCCGGCGCCGTATTTTCATGTAAATGTGATGTAATGCAGTCAAGTAATGTAGCACAGTTTTTGGTTTAATATTAAGTAAATATTACGCTAGTATTAATAAATATTAAAGAAACTACCCTTGTTAGATTGAACGTCATATAATATTTGGTTTGTTCACCGTCAATTTTTGTGGAATTTGGTTTGTAACGTGGCAAATAATATAACTCACAATTATTGACTTAAAGCGCTAGCCAACGACTCCTCGAAATGTTCGTTATAATACGTTTTGCTACTGTGTGTTAATAAAGTTTAAAGTTTAAACACACACATAAAAATAAAATTAAAAAAAAAACATGCGAACTTAGTGTTAACTTGTGTAATAAGTATCTAGTAGTTATTAATTTGTATAAGTGTTGCAAATTTGGAATTCGCAAATTTAGAAAGACCTACGTAAATTAAAATTATATATATATATATATATATATATATATAGATATATATATAGATATATATATAGATATATATATATATATATATATATATATATATATATATATATTA